>CM032876.1:52329779-52539779 GCA_019176425.1 Megalops atlanticus
CTGCTGCTGACACCTCCTGAACATTATGTGTTTTGCCCCACATCACCTCGTATCGTCTCACCTAGCCCTGTGTCCTCAGGTTCAGGGGAAGATGTGGGGGACGTCGGCTTTGCTCTAATATGGCAGCGGTTGCCTCTCCAGCCTGGGCTACACCTATGGGGGGGAGGACAGGGCTTTACAGATGATCACTAATGAAAGAGCACTTTCCTCTTGAAACAATTCAGACTGACATCCTAAAAGATATCTTACAAAAAATGATACTCCAAGAATAAATAAATATATAATGTGGCAACACATTACAATTAAGGCAACTTTTTTTTTTCTTTGGCTTCGCATTAGTGTTGATGGAATCTATGGATAACTTTACAGGCTTCTGGTTATGGATTAATATTAGGGTATTTACTTATTTTTTGGATTGGATAGTACTTTCCCTTAAGATGACTGTTACACGCTGACAAGCTTCCACCAATATGAATGTCACACCTGCTCCCAGTCAGCCAGCTCAGCCACGCCCAGTTCAACCCAGCTCAACCACACCCACCCGTCAAGTGCACCTGTGACTCATTCCTCAATCAAGCCCTGGCTACATAAGGACTCTGCTTCTATTGCCTCATTGTGAGGTATTGTTTTCCAACAACTCTACCAAGCCTGCTCTCTGCCATTCTGTCATTTGGAATCTCGTGTTTGACCCCTCGCCTGTTCTTTGGACCTTGCTTGTGTTTTCCTGGATCTGATTTTTGTACTGCTGCTTCCTGTTGCCAACCTGCTTTCTCCCTGACTACATTTTGGCTTTTTGTGATTAAAACCTTAACCACACTTGGATCCCAGTCTGTTTCATTACAATGAACAGGATAAATAAAATTAAAATACATAATTAAATAAATAGATACACTGTAAGTGATGTATATATCAAAAGAGATTTAGTGATAAAGTGAATAAAAGAATCAAAGACTGACAAACTTTCAGAATGCTGAGAGGAGGCAGAGAGGGAAACGTAGATAACATATCAGCTGACATGTCAACAAACAGCACAGAACAGATTACTGCATTCAGACTTTACCCCTGAGAAAATGTACACAATCAACAGCTGACATATGCATATCAAAACAATAAATCACCGGCAGATAAAATTCTGCCTTTGTTACAAAACATTTAATTAGAGATGAGATTAGTGCTCGGTCCCTATGCCATTATATCTGCAACCACCAACAACATGGCACCACAAGACAGCAGATATAATTAAAGTGTGTCTTTTCTATTTGTCTTCTGTGGATGTCTTTGTAAAATCAAAATCGCACAGAATCACTGTCAGGCTGAATGCATAACCCAAATGCAAATGACAATTCTGGCTAAATGTAGCTGTCTTCATGAATAATACTATCCCCTCCAAATTTTACCCATAACCTCTTCTCCAAGTCAACATCTGCACATTATCATGGTTTGATTTACAAATTGTCATGGACAGTCTAATGTAAGACAGCGCTGTATGCGTTAAGTGGACAACATAGTAAAATACCTTCTTCTTATGCTGTGATAAGGGTTGGCAATGTAGCATAGTGTTAAGGAGCAGGGCTTGTTACTGAAAGGTTGCTGGTCAATTCCCTGTTGGGGCTCTGCTGCTGTACCCTTGAGAAAGGTACTTAAGCCAGAATTGCCTTAGTAAATATCCAGCTGTTTAAATGGATGACATGTAAAAATTGTAACCTATGTAAGTTGCTGGATAAGAAAATCTGCTAAATGACGATAATGTAACGCGTAACAAGGTTATTAAGCCAGAGCGGCACGGGGGCCAATGGCGGGATTTCTGATTTCTCCACGCCGAGGCTGCTCTGACAGCTTTGCTGCACTTCTAGTTACATAACCCCCCCCCCAAGAGTGCCGCCTCAGCCAATGGCAGCGAAATATCACAACTCGAGTGTTCTGCCCATTTTAAACACGCTCGTTTTTCACGTCCCGCCTGCGCCTCGAGGGATACATTTTGCATTTCAACGTGACATTCAAAACGGCATCATGGGAAATGGATGATACGGGCCGGGCACCTTCGCGGCAATGCTGTGATCTCTGTGAAAAAGGCCCGGGTCTTGATCGCCACGCTGCACCAGATGGAAGGCCCCTTCAAAGTGTTTTACAAATGCAGTGAGTTCCGCAGTTCCGTTCCCTACCATGTTTTCTTACAACACAGCTGAGTCAAATGCTGAATCCAAACACCATGTTTCCTTCAGGCGTGAACAAACAATTTTAATGCCGGAGGCTTCTCAGTGAACAACTGATGACATCGGCAACACCAAAAACTTTCACCAGCATAGATGTTTCAAGGAAAAAAACTTTTTAGCAATGAATTCAGAATGGTTTATCCTTGCTACCATTCCACCCTTAGCCACAGGAAATATATGCAGTGGCTGACTAGACTAAGCAACTTGTCTCTGAAACATCATCCACCCCACATCCAATAGCTCTGCATACAGTCATTAGCCACACATGTGGTTTGGAGAGAGTCGGGAGCACACAGCACGCTGAACTCCTTGCGCATGGGGTCAAATAAGCCAGCAGAAATCGGGGGGATTAATGCTGCTTGGCGTTCCCTATGTGGTCTCCTCTCTGAATGATTGTGGTGGGGAAAGGCTCAAATATTGACCAGCGGCATCCGTGAGAACCCCTGGGAGTGGGCGTTCAGTCTGGAACAGATAAAGTGCGGAGCAGCCCGTCTGGGATAAGCACCGCGATCCTCCCATGGTCCACGGAGCGTGTCTTTTCCAGGGAGAGAGAGAACATGCACTGATGTGATTTCCTTGTTACAGCACAGAGCCAGAGCCATTTCCTTGGAAGCTGGCACGTGACTGACCTTGCCTCCAAGACCAACCAAGGAGCTGTGGCAGCATGGACAAGAGTCCCCAGTAAGTCACAGGTTCAATTCCTTGGGGGATATGCTGATGCATGCCTAAACAAATACAAACGGACCCAAACGATACAGTTCACCTACCAGATATATAAATAAAAGGATCTGGCACATTCAAAGCTGAAAAAAAAGGTTTGGATACCGGAATACTTTCTTCAAAAATTTAAAATGTAGTATGTTTTACAAATAAACAAAAACACTTCTGTTGGAATGTAAGTGGGAAGAAGAAAAAGAAAAAAAGTAAGTCAGTCCACACTGGTGGATCCCGCTGTGGCGTAATAAACAGTTTCTTTTTCTTCCACAACCCTTGGATCGTTGCGCTGGAGCGCCCGCCTGTCACAGGCACCGGCGACAGATTTTCGATGGGGGGAGTCACGTGAGGACTTTGGGATCACTCTCACCCGCTCTCTGGCGTCCCCCTGTGAGCCCAGCGGAAGTCGGAGTGTTTGCTGACATGTCTTTTCTGGGTTTGGCAGCGAGCGGAAGCGTTCCTTGTTTCTCGCTCCAGTCGCCGGGCCCTGCCTGGGTGGCGGGTTCAACCTCGCGTATGAAAAGGCGGCGTGCCGTTGGTCGGCCTCCAGAGAGCTGGGGCTGTGGGCGGGGCATCTCTCCGCTGTGCGGTGAGGAGTCTGCTGGAGGGCTTTCAAATTCAACTAAAGGCACAGACGCTCAGAGTGTGGCTTAGCCACGATGAAAGACCCATATTTCAAAGTTGGGGATTCTGGGATTGCTTAGCTGGGTAATGTAATGTGTGTAATGTATATGTGGATGCATCTTCATATATGATGCACTTTTGTAAGCCTTCTTGCTTTGAGCAGAATGTAGTTAAGTGAAAAAAAATGGACCATCAGAAATAACCCTGATGGTTATGATCTTATTTATTTTACAAAGTGCAAAATAGCCATGTGGTCCAACCTTTACCAGGTCATAGCTGAAGAATGACAACCGAAATAGCCACAAACCCCCCCTTCCACAAAGACAGGATACTCACCTGCAGACAGGCCCCCGCTTCTTCAAATGGCACACCCCTCCATTCTTACAGTATCTTGAAGGGCATTCTGAAAAAGCAAACAGAATGATTTTAGTATGACAACTAACTGTCAGCCTGTAAGACATTGAGGGGATTATTTATGTGCTGCGTGTAATTGCTTTATTGGCTATAATGGCTTTAATTAAACAATTATGCCCTGTGATGCTATGTGTGTGTGTGTGTGTGTGTGTGTGTGTGTGTGTGTGTGTGTGTTGTGTTTGTGTGTGAATGGAGTGAAATAAGTAATTAGGTAAAAAAAAAAAAGGAGAATCATTAAATGTCAATCAGCCCCATGCGGTGCTCTGTCTGTCAGGCAAACGTCCTGAAAGTGAAAGGTCACAGAGTGCACACTAGAAAGAGGCTCACTGGAGTGTGAGAAGCAGTGGGAGTGTCCTGCAGCACAGCTTAGATTTGTGACTGAAAAAATGGGTTAGGAGCTGGTAGACACATAGATAGAGTAGAGACAGAGAGAGATAGAATCTTTATGTTATGGATATGCTAACGTATCCATCTGTATCCATATCAGAAAATACGAACAAGGAATTGGTGCCATGAGATGGCAAGAGTTGTCGAATGACTGAAGGAGTGGTTCCACAGCAATTCCCTGTCTTTCTGTCCACACAAAGATGATGCCTCATGCATCACGCAGGCCGAATTTAAAATGAACGGTGGTCTGGTGAACATGCTCTTGAAAAAAAAAAATCAAGGTGATGATTCACATCTTGGTGTAAACTATTTTGTGGTGAAAATGAGAGCATTTTAACATGACCTTTGCTAAGAAGAAATAACAGGTGCATTGATACTGAGAGAATATCATCTTGTATGGAATGCTCACAGTGGTAGAGTAATGTCCCTCATGTCATGTTTCTCTATTGGATGTGACACTGCACAGCTCCCATTCCTAGGTGAGGGGCTATTTTTTAAAAACAGTGTATATTTTAGGATTTTCCCAACTGTTAATAAATGGATACATTTTACAAAGGCTTAACCTCTAAATGACATAATATATCAGCCTGTGTATATTCTTCATCTCCATATCTCCATAACCTGGCACTGGTATGAGAGCTCAGAAAAACCACATTGCATTATGGTCAAACTTCCTTCATGGAGAGGAGTACTCCTCTCTGAGCAGGAGGCTCCCTCTAAAGGAGCAGACACAAAGACACAATTTGCTTCTCATTCCTGTATCTGGGAAGAAGAAACACGCATCCCTTCAACCTCTGCATTTCACCGACAGCCCAATTTCTGGAGCTTCCAGAAGACAACCCAATGTCATTTCACCCCTGCTGTGTCCGATGCAGCGGACAGCATTTCCTGGAAACCTTTAAAATGAATGGATACCACATGATAAGCTGAAAGCTGTCACCGTCTACCTCTTGTTTTATTACACGTATATAATTTTCTCTATAATTTTCCTCTAATTATTCAACAAGATGTAACTTGATTATCTCAGCATAAATCTGAAAGACACAGGCATGCTCTAATGTGATTGTAGTTACTCACATGTCTGGAACGTTTCAGGTTATAAACCAGATGGAGGTTTGAATTCCTTTTGAATAAAACGGCACAGGAATTGTGGTTTTATAGTGCAGCTCTGGCAAAATTGAGTGACCCACTACAGTGACTCTGAAGTCTCAAAAATGCCCCATAAACTATTGCTTAAATTGGCTCTGAAACAGGCATCTGTGAATTTCATCTGAGGGGCAATTTCATTAAAATGTGTCATCTGGAGGGAAACCGCAAGTGAGCCCTATGAAGGAAAGGCAAAGAGGAAATGAGATCCCATCGATGGACAGAAAGATTGTTAGGTAAGTGTTGTGGATCGATGATCCCCCTTCCCACACTATATGTTTCAAAGGGTTGGTGAAAAGATCACGAACGGAGGGGTGCAGCCGAGACTTCTCAGGCACTCTGATCATGGAAGGTAGTGCTCCATCCAGAACACGCTTCAAACAGCAGGAATGTGTGGAATCGATTCTGGAGGGGGCGAGGGGGGGGGGGGCAGGCCCTGGAAAGACATGCTGGAGAGAGAGGCTGTCTCACCGTGGCAGCTGGACTCGTCTGGCTGGAAGGACGGGCAGTCGATGACGCTGTCGCAGCGCTGCGCGCGCGGGATGCAGCTGGCTGTCCTCTCACACGTCAAAGCCCCGTCAGCACAATGAAGCAGAGCTGGACCGAGAGAGAGAGGTTAGCAAGAGAAAGAGAGATGTAAAAAGTCAGAGAGAGCAACTGAAGTGAGAAGAATGGGACAGAAGAAAGCAAAAGCAGGAGAGGAGCGAGGGGGTGAGGGACAGCTTACTGAGAGAGAGAGAGAGACAGAGAGAGAGACAGAGAGAAGCCTTAAGAGAGCGAGACGAATAGCGAGGTGAGCAGTCACTGACACAGGGGAATTGAGGTAAATGCCTGCATTACACAACTGACCTCATTCTGCTGTTAATTACAGATGAAAAAAAAACTCTGCTGGCTCTGCTGGAGCCGTAATGTCAGAACTGGGCACTGGTAATAAAAGGCAAAAGTCAAGCGCTTCATAAAAAATGGAAATGGCAAAAGATTCTAATTAACACTGCCCTAAACCAAACACTGAAATACTCCTTAGTCTGACAATTAGAGCATCAAGGCAGTAAATGCATTAAAACAACCCAGAGAGCATTATACATCATAAAAAGTTGTTATTAATCAAAAGAATTTATTATTGTCCTGAGTCTTCAACAGTGTCATCCAGTCCATTGAGCAACTCTGTATAGAATGAGGAGTCAGCTCCATTTAGTCTGGAAGACTGCACTAAATGGCAAATACAGAAATGTAAATACAGTACACACACACACACACACACACACTCACACACACACACACACACTCCAACACGTGCCTCACACTAGCTCTTCTAGCCACAAATAAATCAAGGTAAACCACTGACACTGCATGGATATTGGACAAATAGCACATAGACTACAATGCACAATGTCAGAGACAAACAGACAACTAAAAATGTGCAGAAGTGATTTCATGATATTGAGAGAAAGCTAAAGAGAGAGAGAGGGAAAGTGAGGGAAAGAGAGAGAGACAGAAAAAAAGAGGTAAATACTTTTTTTCCACTGCAATCAGCAGTCAGCTGGGCACACCATTCTCTTTGGGAGAAACCTGGTTTAGAGTTCCTGCTGAGCATGTGAGGCTGAGAGGAACAGTAGTGCCTGCAGGAGCCCCTTTAACCCATACAATTACTAACTATCGTCCCTGTAAAACTTCAGATCAGGCTGTTGTAATCAGTCCCTAAATGGCATCCTAAATTTGTGCATAGGTATTCTGCCACAGATTGGATTCTGAATCACCCTAGCGAGCACAAAGAAATGGTAGTGAACAAGTTACCCTCTCACTTTGAAGTGTTTTATCGTCCTTGGAGGAAAGGTACTATACTAATGCAAGCCATTATTATTATTAATCACACCCTCCTTGCATACTGAGCACAATTTGAAGCATGAAGGCCATGGTCAGAGCTGAGACCTTACAGGGTTGTATTTCCAAAGAAACTACAAGGCCCAGAATTCAGTGTCATCAATGACACCTCTCTCTCCATGAGCTCAGTATTTAAGTCACAGTGAAGCCAAACATAATCAAAAACGTAAATGAATACTCCTCTGACCGCTCCCAAAACAGCTTCTCAATCACTGTACTTCTCATACTTCAATAATTTTCAACAGATTAAACAAAATACAGAGTACAAAAAAGCATAGTTGATAGAAATTTATGAATGGTTTGTTTATGAATGTATAAATAAACAAATATATAAACAGATGATTTTCAGTGAAATATTCTATTCTGTTACTGTATTTTATGGAGTGCTCATTAGCTGTATTCACTCGCTGTACAGTTGAAAGGTCAGCTCTTATATGCTACTTTTATCATACTAATTATGATTCTACTGCGTCAACAGAGCCTTGGGAGATGGACTGTCTGTAATAACCCACGAAAGTGGCATGTGTAAAGGTTTTAAGTATGCACATAAGTCTACACTGAAAATCATGTGTCAGGGTTGATTCCATTTTCACCGTGTGTTACGATTGCTCTTCTGTCTGTTGTTTCAATAGTCAAGAAATGCAATTGTGCAATTATGCAATTTTGTAATTATGTTCTAAAACTAATCTTTTATTCCCGAAAAAATAATGCCAGCGGGCAGTGCCAGCAGTCAAAGCACAAAATACAGAGAGATAACGGGCCAGCCACAGAGCAGCCCACTGAGGACATGCCGATTTTCAGCAGCAATATCATAGCCATTACACTTCACGCAACCCCCTGCACGGCAAACATAAGACACACTGCTAAAAATGGCCACAGCCGCAGCAGGACACCATGCAGAGCGGCAGACTCCTGACCCACACCTGCGCCGCCTGCAATGCACCCTGGGAACGCTCCGGTGTGGTGGGAACGATGGGAGTGCGGAGAGGTACCAGCTGGATGCTCTGCCACTGTAGCTCTCGCTCAAGGGGTGAGAGATCCACCTCCCTGCTCATCGCTAGCCTCTTTGTGGGGAGTCCGCTTTGAGAGGGTGTTTGAATACAACAACTACCCATCCACTTACAGGGCAGAGTGCTCCATCCCTTCTCTAGCTTTATTTCATACCTTGAGACTACTTCTTCACCTCTTTTATTGAGAGGGGTATTTTGGAGAGTGCTCTCTACTGTAGGTCACAGCAGGAGAGAGCAAATCTAACAGTAACATTAAAAGCAAAATGCTTAAATGGCTTTCTGGTAATCATAAACATATTTATTCACAATGAATATGGCTTTAGTCCAGGGTAATAGTTTATGACTGTAGCAATAAACATTAGGTTTTTTTGCCATTAGCTGAGACTGAAACATATTTTCTTGTCAAAAAAATGGAGTAAAAGGAATATATTTAAAAAGATGCTTCCAAAGATTAAGGCACATAATCCAATTCATCTTTGCTTTATTTTGGTTAGCTGCCCAGGAAAATTAAAGTTTCCACTCCCAAATGTTTCTTATTAAGATTTTACCGGTTTTGTTTTAATTTCCCTCCTGTTCAAAGCCCTGATAATTTTAACAATGATTCTCCACATTACTTAATGTATGTCATTACGTTTATTCAAATACCTTTTAAATCATACAACTGAAAAATAAGCAGTAAGCGGCAGCATGGCCTGTGACTAAAAACATTTTTGGTTCCACATCTTCAGCATCATTTGTTCA
Source organism: Megalops atlanticus (assembly GCA_019176425.1). NCBI lineage: Eukaryota > Metazoa > Chordata > Actinopteri > Elopiformes > Megalopidae > Megalops > Megalops atlanticus. The sequence goes on from CM032876.1 coordinate 52,338,910, forward strand.
TTTACACAGGGATTATGCAATGAATATTTGGTCCAGTCGAAGCCTCGTTGCAAACAGATCTGAGTTATTCTCTACAATGAGGGCCTGTGCCATTCGACCAAATGTGTATGGCAGCTGTATCAGCCGCTGAAGAGTGAAGCAGACGCCCGTTTCTGCACCCCTTCCTCAGCACCGTTCCCACAGTCTGGGCAAAGGGGAGCGCACTTTCCCCGTTCACACTTCCCATCTCTCCCCTAACCATCTGTCACGCTGGCAGCGCAGGGGACTCTGTTGTTGAATAACACATGCGGCGCGTCCCTCGGCTCATACGAGACCTTGCCCGGGCTCATTTTTAAAGCCCCCTCATTCTCGGGCCGGGAGAACGTGGCACAGACAGGGGAGGCTTATGGGACGGGGAGCGGAGTGGAATTTATTCACGGAGTAATGAAAATAAGCCCTTCAAGGAAGGATGGCGGCCGTCCCGCCTTTGTGAAAAATGTGCTGTGAGCCCCCTTGCCAGGGCAATTTCTCGGATGTTTTTTTTTTTCCTGTTTTTTATTTCACAAAACGCTGCACACAAAAAAGCTCACACAATACAGAGAAAGAATCACAGCGACCGGATAAGCCAGGTTTGCTCATCTAGTTTCACAGAGCACTGTGCGTGTCTGAGAGGAAAATACGGCAAGTCTCTTAGTCACACTTTATATTAAGCTGACATTGACCACATCAGACATTGGTACACTATAGTTAAATACAGGATTTAGAGATTGTATAGAACCCAGGACAGCCTAGAAAGAAATACTGAGAGGGCTATCCAGGCTAAATAAATAAAATAAATGAAAGAGCGAATGAAATATGTAAGTGCAATGTGATTGCACATGAGTTTTGTGTAACTGATATGCAGGTTTGCATGGTTGCAGAGTAATTACATGAAGAGTTAGGGTTGATTAGTCATTACTTTTAGGGCTAAGTTAATGTTAAGGATTTGACTAATGGTGTTTTGCAGATAACCCTGCATAACTACACAAATTGCACAACTCTGTTGCACACTGTTTACTATTGTGTTATGATGTCTTGTTACATATTACTTACAGTCATGTAATTGCAATATTTTTACACTGGTATACAGTCAGGTAAAGTGTAACCAGCCACTTACTAGTCTGGTATAAAAGAGAAAGAGTGCTGCAAAGGGAAGAAAATGGGACTCTCAACAGACGGCAAACACACAGGACACTTCTCAAAGACGTCCTCCTCTGAGGAACATCCTGGGCCTGCTGTCTGATTTCACAACAGCTGCTCACAGCTGCCAAGGAGCACGTAGAATGGACAGCAGGAGAAAGTGTGCTTTTTTTAATCATGGGGATTTCTGACTGCAGCTCTCTGCTCCCTGGTGTCCCACAATGCCTTACTCCTCTCATGAATATTCATTGACGAAAGGGGGCTCGGTTCCATCGGACATTGCACCTCAGTTGAATTTGGTTGACCGCAGCATGCCCTCCCTCCACCTCTTCAGAATGAATATTTACCAGGACATGCCCTTGTAGGGGACACCAGCAAGGTAGGCTGTTCAGGAAAAATGTTTCAATTCCACCTACAAATTATATGCTGCTGCCCGCCAGGGATGCATGTTCAACAGTTGTAGTGAATCGCAATGACACATTTAGTCAATAACAAAAAGGGAACCTCAGAGTGTGACAGGAGGCAGATTTCCTCACTCCTTGATCTCCCTTAAGGCCTCTGCACTCCCCGCCTCACCAAGTATCCACCAATCAAAGGAAGATATAAGATGAGAGATTTTCCACTTGTTCCTAACCCAGTTTGAACCTGATCTAGAGGGGGAAATTGCTCTTTTCACCATATGCATAGGGCAGTGACAAAAAGAATTATAGGTCTCCTGCTAGAGTTGTCAAATATTTAGCCTTAAAAATGTCAGGACAGGGCTAGTACTCTGTGCGTCCATTTTATTTTCAGTTATTTCTTTAATATATTTCTTTAATAATTTCTTTAATTTCTATAACTTTAACTGAAGCAATTTCCACAGAAGTCTCAATCACCACAATGGCTTCAACATCATCTCCATCTCTCACGTGATCTGGAAACCAAAGTGTCTGAAGGAGAAAGGCGCACACACATCCACTCACCCGACAAACATATACAGGCATACACAGACATAGACAGAAACACACATGTACTCAGTGAGGAGTACGTTGGGACACTCACGGCAGCCGAATTCGTCCTCTCCAGCATAACAGTCGGGTACCCCGTCACAGCGCAGCAGGGAGGAGATACATTGGCCGCTACAGCACTGGAAATAGCCTTCCCCACATTGTGTCTGAGGGGGCAACGTGCCGGGGACCCTGGTCGGGCACTGCTCCTCGTCAGACATGTCGTCGCAGTCAGCCTCCCCGTCACACAGCCAGCTCACAGGGATGCACTGGAATGCATGTGTGCACTGGAACGTGTCCCCTCCGCAGGTAGGAGGCTCAGGGGTCACTGGGCCTGGTTCACACACACACACACACACACATGCGTGCACACACACACAAACACATAAACACACACCAGGATAAGGGTTAGCTCTATACCAGTGAGGTTATCACATCCCAATTCCAACGCAAAGTGAAGTGCAGTTAATACTGCATTCTCAGACATTGACAAATATAACTGGGTTCGTTGAAGTTTTTGCAAGCAGAATTGGAAGTTTTCAGACAATTTGCACATAAACTGGAGGCAGCACTTTTATGCACAAATAAATATAACAAAGTGCCAAAATTCAGAGCTGAAGTGTCATATCCATGTGTAAATATTTCATAACAGTCATTTCACAGGGAGATTTGACAACAGTTATACATCTTTTGAGTTTTATTAGCTGATAGGCACACGGCTGACAAGTTGACAAGTTGTATTCATTTTAAATTTTCTCTGTAAAATTTAATATTCAATAGAATGTGACAACAGTTGGCTGCACCAAAGTCAACCGTTAAGACTGACAGGGTTTGGAACTGACTCATGTCACTGTATTGACTGGAATGTATAATACAACAGTATCTACATAATGTTATTAACCACATAACCACCTGTCCATATCTGGTGGTAGGGTACTTACTTACCAGATACACAACATTACATTACATCTTATTCAAAAATAGTGTGACTTGATGGAATTTGCATTGTAATGTGTGATGAAAAATCAGGCAGCAGAGATTCAGACTGATTGCATTATGATTCATTTTCATGCATTTTTAAGAAATGACTCACTATAAAAAAATGACTTCACGATTTCAGTTGAAACTCCATGTTTCCCAATTCCATTGAATTTTTGATATTTGAAACACCTGATGTAATTTCTTGTTACCTTTTGTTACATTTTGTTCAAAAGGAGGGTTTAACTAACATTATACAGAAAGATTCTGCCTGTCTCCCAGTTCACCTTACACAGGACAGTGCCTGCATGCGGCTCTTTAAAGCCAAAATGCTGATTTTTTCTGTAAATATCAGTGACAGAGGCGCAGGTGGCAGTGCGAAGAGAGGTGAGAGTGAAAATGGGAGCGAGAAAAACAACGCAATAGGAACGTAATTGCTTTCCCCCTGCTGCATTCCCAGTGCTGGCCTCAGTCCACGCTGAATTTATATCAGTCTACGGCAACGCGGGCTCATAAATTCAAGGCGGGCTCCCAGGCACAATGGGCCGCTTTAGGAGAGGAGAGGAGAAAGGGGGCGAGAAATTCGTCAGGGCGAGAGAGGAGAGGAAGGGGAAGAAAATGGGGGCAAGAGATTTGTCAGGGCGAGAAAGGAAAGGAAGTAGAGGAAAAGGGGGCCGGGAAATTCAATAGGTTGAGAGAGGAGAGGGAGGAGAATTGAAGGGGTTGAGAGATTCATAAGGGTGGGAGAGGAAAGGAAGGCGAGGAAAAGGGGTTCAAGACTTTTCAGGGCAATAGAGGAAAATGTGGTGAGAGACTTATCAGAGCAAGTGAGGAAAAAGGTATGAAAGACTTATTAGGGCAAGTGAGGAGAGGAAGGAGAGAAAAAAGGGGGCAAGAGACTCATCAGGGAGCAGGAGGAATGGCAGGAGAGGCACCAGTGGTCATACCTCCCACCACGCATTCCGCAGTGAAAGAAATGTCGTCCAGAGCGATATCTGTCCGCACGTCCCCACCGACCTCCGCCTCAAAGGTCACGCGGAAGGGCCCGTTGTTGGACAGGACGACATTGGCGTAGTTCCATTTGTCGCCCTGGTTACCAGTAACAGCCCACATCAGCAGGTTGTTTCCACTCTCCCCGACTGTGTACACCTGCAGAGGAACACCTTGCCTTCAGTTTCCTGTGTGACTGGTGTCTTTTTCTCTGTTGGAAAGTATGTGTTTTGCAGTTGAGATAAACCCCTCAAAATCTAATCTATAATCTAAGATGGAAATTCCAATTCCTCAGAGATAATGTCTGTTTTCCAGTAAGATTTAATTACTTAATCAGAACTGTTCTTAACATTCTGGATTTGAAGTGTAATTTGAAATAGTCTGTTTCCTAAAATGCTGAAAAACAAGGAGGAGTTGAACTGCCTCATCCCTGCTCTTGTCTTTATGGACAAAAGGAAGAAATATGAGCATCAGAGTCATATATAACAATTATAAAAGTTAAGACAGTACATATCTTATTATATCAGAGTCATAGGAATTAATATAGCACAGGCTGATGGCAAAGACAAATGCACTCCAGTTGTAAAAAAAGGTTTACTTTTACTAGCTGAATCTTTTTCAGATAGGCATCAAATTGGCATTCCCTTAACATCTAAGTTGATTTAATGCTATGGAATATTCAATAAAACCTTCACCAATTTTCCAGATGACCGGGCTTTAAAATGTGGCTTCATGTGTCACCTTAAGTTATGCCCTGAAGAAGAATTGCCCGGGTTCCTGTGGGCCATCTTATTCGGTTTCAATGCGACTGCTGGACATTTAAAAATCTATCTGTCGATAATCAAGGGATTTCTAAGCACTTTTTAGCACATCTCTTCCCATGATGCCTTGTAGCTGCCTGGAGTGACAGGGGCTCTCAGCAACAGCTGATGCCTTTTCTCCATTTCTCTTGCTCAGTCCGGTGAGGAGGGGAATTTAATGGGCCAAGGTATTCAATGTTAACTTGCCAAGGTCATGCCCATATAGTGCTCACCTTTAGGGAGCCCATCCGGTGAGAGCCATACATGTAGTACCAGAAGCGGAGATGACACACTCCAATGCTTGCTGGGAAGGGTGTGCTGGTGGTGATTGCCGTGATGTCACCTTCTCTCTGCACAGCAGAGTACGCATACAGGAATTTGCCTTTTCGCCCTTCATTAAAAGAAGAACAACAATATAAAAATCAGAGGAGTAAATGGCTTTGGTAAAATAATAACCATGCCTACAGTTGTCTTCTCTGTTTCAAAGATACACCATTATAAGCTTTCTCCAGGTTGCTCTGATAATCAGCAGACTTCTCTTTGGACCAATCTGTTGGACTGCTTTTGTGTTGCCTTTTAATTCTTCAGTCTCAAAGTCGAACCATTACCATTTCCAGCATCTACAAAGAGCAGTCTTTCTTCCTCAGAGATAAAGGACTTGGATATTGCTGCTGAAGCAGTTCCAAATTTTCCTCCTTCTTTAAAAGCTATGAGAACAATATAAACATCCAATATTTAGTGGTAGACAATGCACATATGATTTGGGAAGATTGTGGATCCGAAAATAAGGTATAGCAATGTACAAATGTAGCTATGCCCAGCATGAGTCTGAGAAAAAAGACTGGTTTTCTGCATGCAGGGTCTGTATCATGGTTTTCCTTAGTGAATGAATCGTTATCTAACGCCACAGCAAAGAAATATTGGTATTTGGTATATAACTATACTGTACAAAACCTTGAGTAAAATCAAATCTGACACCATTATTCACTGTTCAATCCTCCCAATGTTCTGTAAATCAGAACATCAATGGAGTAAATATCATTTTCACACTACTGAATCCATCAATTGCCATCTAACATGCAAGGGTCTTCATGGCATTGCTCCCTGTGAGCAATCATCACAGGGCCAAATACATCTGAAACAATCCTGACTGTTATAATAAAAACGCGTGTAATATGGTGTTTCAGTGGAATCCTTTCAAGCTCAGAAGTGCTGGTCCAAGACAGTATACTGGGAGAGTACACCATCTTCTCATACAGAAGTGTACTGCTATTTGCCAATGTCTATAAGTGCCCTAGTGGGGTACAGTGTAGCTACACTGCACAAAAATTAAAATGTTATAACATTTGAACAAAATAAAAAATAAATAAAAATGAATATAACAATGAATAGAATCCTGTTCCATTTCCAAAACAAAATTGCTTTATGAAAAAAAAATCCTCTGCTATGGCCAATCTTTATCTCAAAAAATGCCAACTCTCCCCAGCCTGCTGTCTCGACAGGGACGTCAGCATGCCCGGGCCGAGGGTTTTGGTGTCATAATAAAGATTCCCGTAAACAAGACCCAGAGGCGTTTCACTGATACTTTTGCTCCACTGCAGCGGGCTTCTACTTGCCCCAGGGAGACCGCAGACACAAAGCACATCATAGTGGCCATGCTGACAATGTGTGCACCGTGATAATGCATCGGTGGAAGCGAGGAGAGTGGACAGAGGCGTCCATCACCGGCTCATCCCGTTTCGGCCCGACCGCGTGAAAGATTCTATCAGCCAAGGGGATCTGCAGCTTCTTGGGAAAAAAAAAAAAATGCAAAATTGTTTTTCTCACACGCATCATGCCCGGGGGCCGAGGCGCCAGAGCGAGTCCTCACACATATTATGTTTAATTTGTAGCTCTTCCTGATTTTACATCATGCCGAGTTCAAACAGAACGCTTTCAAATGGAAAGTGCCAGCCCTGTGGACATAAAAGCATCATTTTCAAAATTCAGACTTTTGAATAGGAGTCTCTGAATAATAAACTGAATTATATGAATCGTGGAAAACTAGTATTTATAAACATATCATCACCTATCACCAGCATCTGTAAACATATCATCACATTCATTACATCCCGGGCAGAAGGATTATGAATTTGGTCTGACCAAAACATACATTTGAATCTATTGTGATCTTTGAAGATAATGACCAGATTGTGTGCATTCAGTATGTCAAATACAAACGGATGTAAAGATGTTACTGCTCAACAATGAGCAGGACTGAAGACATGCCCAATCTACAACAATGAGTTGGCAGGCAATGAGTTAATAGTTTTGAGGGATTTTGTTATATTTTTTTCTTGTGTAATACTACAGGTAGCACACTGGGTCTGGATCACCTGATATTTAAAATGTGCAATTTAAAACATTTGAGTGGGTTGAAATATGAGTTTTCTTTTTGGTAATTCACAGAAAGTGTTAAAAATCTGTTCCCATTTGGAGATGCCAAACAGCCTAGCTGCAGTGACTGCTGATTGCATGTGCTGGCTCTGGCAGCCCCATAACCAACCTACTGAGGTTAGAGCGAAACAAAAGCTTATAAATGTGGAAATCAAAGTATTACATTAGCATATAGAAAGATAGCCGTCTCTGCTGTCTGTGGATTAAAATCACCTCAGAAACCTGTCCCAGGGAAGAGAAAAATGGATAACTTTATTTTGTTCACCAAAATATATGCATGAGTTATCAATTACCTTTTAAAATCAGCGTTCGGGATTATTTGTTTCCCGGCTGAAGGCAACTCAATACCCTAGTTCATTGTTTGTATAAATAGCTGCTCCTTTTAAAGTTTTTTTTTTCTTTTTTCATGGGAAGACACAGACAGGTTGAATTTGGTACTGGGGTGCAATTAATCTGCGCACTATCATCAGCTCTGACGGGCGCTTGTCACGGCGGTAGCTGAAGCGCTGCTTTGCTGTCATCATGCAGGGCTTTGAGAAAAGCCGTCTTCGAAATGCTTCCCCGTCTCTGCCTCAGACAGGACATGGAATAGGTAATTACCCCATTCCTCAGCAGAGCCACTGGTCGTGTGTACATATTTTGCTTAATAGGCAGAGAGCACATCCATATAAAATGGTGACAGGGATCATTGTGCACCAAATATGATTGCAGATTCGGAAAACAGAGAGGGCTGTAACAAATTACTGGTTGCGCTCCGCCGGCTGAATGCTTATGTCCTCCCTGGCAAAAAACCACACGCATCTGTTCTGTCCAGACATAGCATCTGAAAGCATGCGTAACGGGGGATGGAGGAGAACAGGCAGTTCTTCAGGTGAAATTCTGAATCATTTGCTCTTTGTTAAGGACACTATGTCCGTGCGCACCATGTACAGAATCCGATGCCGTGATCAAGAGTTAAGAGGCAGCTGTAAGCCACACCTTCCTGTCACTGATGATAGTCTTTCATTTTCTCCCTGATGATAAGTGCAAGACACATGCACATGATGTAAATGCAGAGATTTGGCTGCCAGCAAAACATGCTTGTTAGAATACATTTGTACACGTGAGGCCGGCAACACGGAGCCAGACATGCATTCTGACAATAAACACTGCGTAAATGTCAGAACCCAGACATGCCTGTAGAAATATGACTTTGTCCATCCTTGATTGATTAGTACAATAGTATTTAGCTTTGTATTAAAAAGTTTACGATGAATAACAGCCTAACAGGAAAGAGGCCTTGCCATGACGTCACGGCTGAAACAGTCACTGCAGACTTGTTTCCCCATAGTTCTTTTCCTCTCTAGAAACAAACGTGGCACTATCCTCCAGTAAAACTATGCTCTATGATCATAAACCATGAATTCTGCAGTGCTGCAGCAGTTCTTCAACTCTGGCTCTCCTCAAGATGAAGGGCAGCTGAAGCGACACAATAACAAAGTGAGTATTTTCCACATGAAGTAAGAGGGAATGTCAGATTGTTGCTGTGGGAGGTAGCGAACACACAGCCAGATGATACTCTCATCCAGAATGTAGAGTCTTCCTCTGGAACTCTTCTCCTCTTTTCTCCTGGGCCTTTCCTGGACCTTACTCCTGATGTGCAATTCTCATGTTCTGTCTTTATTCCCAAGCTGCAAATAACTTCACTTGTTTATCATGCAAGGAGTAACCTTCTGTATCATAAGTCTATTCTAGCTATTAATTCATGCTTAACTGTGAATTTGCTTTGCTGTTTAAGGGTTAAGTACAAAGTTAAAAAAAGTTATTGTAGTGTGGTGGCACTGACTCTATAGTTCTGTTTTTTTAGGGTCTGAGATCCCAGTAATTTACTGCCTTCTCCTCAACAACTAAGAGCTAATAAGACTCTTGGGAGTCAGTGCTAAAAAACAATAAAAAAAAACAATCATAGACACTCAATAGATGAGCACTATGTGTGGATAACATTTTGAACTAGCTTTTTTCATCCTTATTGCTTGTACTCCATAATATTAAGCAGACAGGATACATGCTAAAAAACTGAGGCTGAACATTATGTAGTAAAATTCATACATTTCAGATACTTTGGAATGACCTCAGCTGCTTATCATGAAGCCTCAATGCCACCGTTTTGCGTTGCCTCTCACATCACATCACCTCAGTTACACAGTGTGAAAGATCTGTCGCTTAGCCATTAGCATGGCTAAACACGATATAGAAATGGAAAAGCAAAGGACACCACAGCACTATAGTCTTTAGCCTTGTCTTTTCTGAGGCTTGTGCAAAAGGAAATTTAAGTGACGTCACTTTTTAAAGGGATCATACATAGACATAATGCCTTTTGAATCATTAAATAATAGGAAATGTAAGTGATGTTACATTTTAAAGGGATCATACATAGACGTAATGCCTTTTGAATCATTAAATAATAGGAAATGGAAGTGATGTCACTTTTTAAAGGGATCACACATAGACATAATGCCTTTTGAATCATTAAATAATACTATGTAATTCATAATTCATAATCATTCATAGCCACTTGCTATCATCAATGTGAGACATCATAGAATACGTAAGCATCGTAGGAGCCCTTCAGGATGGTTTACAGAAGTTGTATAATACAGTTATGATTTTTTAGGATAGGCAACAGCTGTCATTAAGTAGTGCTAAGAATGTTAATTTGTGGTTATGGCTAGCAGTTATGTAGCCTTATGTACACATACATAATGTGTTATCAAACACGAAATAAGGTCCCCAGCGGTAAAGTACCACACTGTTATTTACTTAAGAGCTCAATGGATGAGGAAATATACGAACCCTATTACCCTGGCAGTTCTGAGTACACCTCTTCACTCGCTTAATTAGACCTTCTCTCAGAGTGCTAATCACATTGTACCCCACCCTATCTGTCTGGACCTTAATGATGCTCAGAACAGGTGGAGCAGGTATGTGTACAATGGCTGTGGAATCCACTTGATTTGCAAAGCAATCAAATCAGTCGTTCAAAGGTGACGATAAACTGGCTAAAATAAATCCTTTCTTACCCCCCTAATCCCATGCGGTAATTGTCTTTGTGTAATCAGACAGGTAGATGCTACACTTTGGTGTTAGCTGATGAGAGTTCATTGTGAAAGTTTGAAAAGTACTGTTTTAAACACAACCAATTCATTCTTTATTACAGTGTGAATCAATGAAGTGCTTGTGCTTGTGATTCAGTTCTGTGAAAGCCCGAGCTTAGGTGAGGACGAAATAATGGGGGCATTGATGAGACAATGATGTCTTAGAGCTGTCTGTGATAAGAAGACATGCAGAGAGGATAAGATGCACACTCTATCTACTAAAACCCTTCTGAGCCCAGCGTAATATCTCTGTACAGAACTGATAGGTTGGTCTAATTCACAAGGAGTGCCTCATGGTAAAGACAATAAAGGAGAATCAATTACAACAGTTCTGTAGTACATCACAGCCTGTTTACCTCTCTGTAAACCCTGACCACCTGCTTACTGCTTATATTGATTGATATTATTGATAAACACCCAATGTCAATATTAGCCAATCAAACAAAACTGCATTTATTCAAAGGAAAAATTGTCAGCAGTAGTAATAGCAAGAGATGTGGTAGTAGTAAGAATATTCCTGAATGGAGAAACTATTTTTCTGTAATTATTCAATCACAAAATGTGGTTTGTCTAGATGTTCTTTGTTTTAAATGGAACACATTTATGCTGCCTTGTCTTGAAGCATTGTTCTGATAGGCTGCATATTACAGCGGGCAGAATATTTGGCCTCAGGGAAGGTGCAATTCAGTAAATCAGCGGCAGAGGCCACACCCTTTGTGAAAAATGCTACAAATACATTGTTATGGGTAATTACATTCAATGGCCCAATAATACAGAAGTTAAAATTTAGGCATTACTAAAGCGATCCTTTCCTGCCCCTGCAGTATTATAAGCCCCAAGGGGAGATGTAAGCCTAAAATAAACTTTTCAGCTAGTTTACATTAAATTCTGTAGTGAGTGATTATGATTCAAAGTTTTGAGTGATTTGCAAGATGTTATGTTTGCATGAGTAAAGTACTGTAAATGGGAAAATATTCACTGTGATCAAATTGCATTAGCAAGTTTCTTTTTAGCTTAATTTATTTCTAATTATGCATCAAGAAAAAGCATCAACTGCAAAAGTCAAAAATTAGCTATAATGAGGGCAAGTTGCAATAATATAGTTGCTTAGATACAATACCAATCAAAAGTTTGCACACACCTGATTAAGATGATGGGAAACGTGCATTCAAAGACATTGTGACCTAAAGAAATTTGTATCTTAGAAAATTAAAAATAATGAAGTTGATGCCTATGTATGAATTTCTTTCCAATTCTTTTTTCATTTTTTTTAAAAAATATATTTTTGGCTACATTGAAGAATCTGAAACATAAGTTTTGATTTACCACTTTTTTGTCACTGCATAATTCCATCTGTGTTTTTCCATAGTTTTGATGTTTTTACTATTATGCAAAAATGTGGAAAATAGCAAAAATAAAGAATATACATTTTTTCTAGACTTCTGACTGGTACTTTATATAAATTTAAAAATACATCAACATAAAAAGGTTAAAACAGTTAAAAATAGCATCTAATTCAAGATGAGAGAATTTCATGACATTTACCCCAGGATTCATTTGTCCTTAACTATAATTCACAATTAAATGCCATTGCTACCTTGTTTGCCAAAAATAGTTTTCTGATTTCAGTGAAAAAAAAATCTAAATTTGCCCTCAACATTAAAGTCAAAATAAAGGGCAAATGTTGATTGAGTGCACAGTTAGTTCTGCTATATATACAGTATCTCTTAACATTTCAGTCACAAGAAATCCTGTCTGTAATGGTGTTGACAATGATGCAACGATACTGTGCGGTCAAGCACAGCGTGTTGCACAGCAAGCCTTCCCAATTTCCCCTGTGTAATTCTCCCTAAGCACAGCATTAGTTACAGCTGTGTATTTTGTTGGTGTATGCATTGCTGCAAGTACATACTAGTTTTCTAATAAATAGAAGAATGTTTCAATTTCCTCTGCCGGAAAACTCTCTCTGCCCTCCTGAAATCTTGTCAATCGGTGGCTACACCTCAGTCCAGAGGAATGTCCCAAATAAAATGAAAAACTGTACACTGTAACAAAATATTCCCGCAAGGGGGAAAAAGATGGCTTTGTTTGAAAACTTTCACCATAATGAGCATTACTTAAATTTTATCATTGGGTTTTTTTTTTTTTTTAACAGGCAACAGAGAGGACAGTCCCAAAGACGCCAGCGGCCATGGTTCTGACCTTGGCTGTGGTCTGCCGGTGGTCCCGTTCCTGGGGTCACTCTGTTGCTGCCAATTTTCCAGTCGAAGTCATCGTTGTCATTCTGAGTCAGCTGGCAGGTGGCCTCCCAGGACTCGTACTCGGGCATGTTGAAGTTGCAGGCGCCAGGGATGCCCAGGATGTGACCTGGGTCCAAGAGGAGAGCAAGACTGGATGAGTCAAGGACACCCACCACAGCACGCTTTACAGTCTAAGGGCCAGTGAGCGGACTAAATCTCCAATCACACCTCTGCGCGGCTATTGATTTAGCCCAGATTCCACAGAGAAATGGATTCTACTACAGTAGAATGCAGGGTCTAAAATCTGTCTGAGTGGGGGCTTAAAAGGGCTTGCTGCTCTGGCCTCCAGAGCAGGCGGGGGGAGGTGCACTCACTGCAGTCAGTCTCGTCCGACTTGTCTGCACAGTCAGCCTTGTTATCACACACTAGGTGGGACTCGATGCAGTCGCCGTTTTGGCACGCAAAGTCCGTGGGTGCCGGACAGGATGCTGGGAGTTCCGAGCCTAAAAGACATAAAATGTAGGTCTAGGTCATGGAACTGACCAACTGACTTGGTCCTGGAACCCTTAAAATTCCTCACAGCTGGGCCATGAACTCCATCAGTGCTATTTGGTTTTATAGATGAGCATCAAATAGTTAACACAATCTAACAGAAGTGTTAGGCAGGCTTTTTGTCATTCTACCTCTCACATACTTCCAACACTGCCTAATATAACTGGCAAATATCCAGTTGTTGCCTCGCTGAAATTAGAGATAAGGCTTAAAGTTAATAAATATGCATATGGGTCTCAGGGGGATATTGGAAAAAAAAACCTCAAAAAATGTGGTGCGGGGGTGTTAAAACCACATTTCGACTCAACCTGCCGTTGTGCAAATGAATGGCTGTGAGCTGCAAAAATGAACAATAACTACATTTAAAAGCTTGCCTGGATAATCAACCACTCATCACCCTGGGCACCATATGGTTAAAGAAGAAAGGAAAGTGCACTGTGTTTCTCAGGTGATTCGAATTTGCTGTAGATGCTCTAAGAGTAAGAGTGAGAAAATCAAATCAATGCATGACAGTTCAATACAAAACATCCTCAAAGAAATTCAGTGACTAATTACTACAGTTACTTTGCAAACAGGGACATGCTGGCAATTCCCTGTACAGTGATTTTAAACCTGACGGTTTTGCTTTCAGTCAAAACTATCAGGCAGCAGTCATAATTGACTGTGAATAAAGCTGTAGAAGGCCTTTTCAGAAAAATCTGGATCCATCAGAGTCAGCCGAGTAGACGACACCTTATAGTGAAGAAAAATGGTGCACACCCTGTCACTGTGAGTTCTCGGTGCCCTAGGACACCATGCCTTGACTTCGCATTCCCATGCCAGCGGGTCGTTAATCCAAGGTTGACCTAATACGGAACACCTGACCGTGCCCTTAAAGTAAATAAAAACAGTTCCCTGCCCCTGCAGACTCTGGACTTTGATCCACTGCCTCAGTCGGAGATCACAGTTTGAACGCATTTCCCACAATTCATCTGGGATGTGACAATGATCGCAAAGTAATTATGTAAGACTTTCATCATGGCCCAGCCATTTTTCCCCTCATCACTCCCGGATTGCTGACAGCATTGTGGGGTTTGTTGCCCAGCTTTTAGGTTTTCCTGGCTCCATCCCACAAGGTCGGGGAGGTACTTTGAATTTGAAGAGTTTATTTTATTTTATTTGGAGGGGACATTAGTCACGCAATAGTTGAAGTGTTTATTCCGTCCGGACCACAGCCTTGTGTATTTATTCTTCATGAAGTAAAACTTGGTGCTGTACTCTACTGGAGCCATGCAGTGCTTGTTTACAGCCTCTCAAAAATGTTTTTTTTTATTATGCTGTTAAATGTTGGTGTACCATATATTACTTTGATGATAGGATGTTAACACCAAACAGCGACATAAAAAACTCAAACTCAAACATTTAGATAATAAAAAAGTAATGGAAAGATGCAGGTTTGATGCAGGTGTGGGAAATGAATGAGGTTAAGTTTCACATTTACCCTGAGGTGATACATCATGTCTTTACAGCATTCCTTGGAAAAGTAATTTAGGATTTCACAGGCTCGAAAAACAATTGCATTGTTTAATTACCAGTAACATTTACTGTATATCGCATTTTTTTTCACATTCCCATGAATATCATTAGAATTTACTGGATCTCTGCCAAAGCAGTTTAAGGTGTTTTCACTTTCACTGAATGAACCTACATTCCCTTGCTTTTCAGTACCTTGTTCATCTCATCCAGAGGACTTCCTTAACAATTAAAGTACTCTAACAATCATGTTCCACTACTTATGTAGCACAGATTAAATATGCTGACAAAATCATAGTGCCAATGCAATGCACAGATGTGCATGGTTTTCAGTTGTTAAAACCTCTTGGAGGAACTCATAGTAAAGTAAACTTCACTGAGTTATACTTTATACTGCTTTAGGACACCTTGTTTTGCAGACAGCCTGTGGTCTACACTATGACACATACTGTCCAACTGACAGTGTGGAAATTCAACTCGGCCAGGAGCAAGGTCACTCACTAGGTGCACAGTTGGAGAACTCGAAGTCATCCAGGGCGGCACCCCCGCTGACGTCTCGTGCCCGGATCCCTTCAAAGATCAACTGAAAGTTCCTCATCTTCCTCAGGAGCACCTCCGCCTTGTTCCACTGCTCCCCCTGGTCCCCGGTCTTGTTCCAAACCTCAGTTAAACCACTGTCCGTCTGGGAAAGAGGGAAGGAAGCACCTGGTATGAAATCACGTCTCATTATGGGAATAGAACTTAATTTACATCCAAAAAAACGAATGCTTGGTAAGACACTTATCCGCTCAAAATGCTGTCGTAATACTGACAAATTATTTAATAGTGCTGAATTCAAAGCTGCCGCAGACATCTGAAAAACCGCAGGGAGGATCAATCAATGTCAGACATTGAGGAACATGGTGCTTCCTTGCACAGAGAATGACTCGGACAAGCTTTCAGCTGAATAAACTGGAGCTGCAATATTGTCATTATCAGGGTGCTACTATATTCTTGTTTTAATTTGCGCCTACCTTGCTGTTTGGATATTTACACAGGTGACCTAATTGTGTGGGCTTGCATTTCACGGCCAAATTCAATTAATTGTAATCACGTTACATGTCAAAAGGATTAAATTAATTCCAGACTGTGTTTCTTTGCTAATGCTTTTCCTCCTTCATGTGTTGAAAACTCACTCAGTCGAATGATGAATGTGATTAAAGTCATGTTATTTCAAAGGGCATTTCATTTATCTCTTTGATGTTCATTAAGTTAAGGAGATAATTTTGCTGCATTCACTTGAAGTGGCTTTAACTTTCAGTTTGCCAAAGTTTGGTGTAGTTAGTGATCCATTGAACTTTTCACAGTAGCTGTACCACCTCTTGAAGCATTACATATTTCAGACATGTGCTTCAGCGTTTTGTGTAAAGATCAATACGTGCATCTCAGCCATTGTTGTCACATGTTTACAACAAAATTTCATTCCTCTTGGTGAAACACTGCATAAAGAGACAGGTGCAGGTGCCACACTTTTGGCATGGAAATATTTTTATTTGGTAAAAAGACATAATTTGATCTAACGTTAAGAAAAATGAATAAAAAATGGAATGCAGTTACTCCGCTATGCACTCAACACTGGCACCTGCACCTTCCACAGATGCGTCTGTCTCCATCCCATTTATTCATCCAGTAGTTTAGTTTCCCTTACAAGTCTTGGCTAATGAACGCATGATGGATTGCAGTCCCGTTTTCCTGCCAGACCACTGCAATCACTGCCTAATTGGTACACTGTTGAAAAGGGAAGTGGTATGGATTTCGTGTTTTGTACTGATTGCAGAACTATGAGAAGGGGTTGTCATGTACAAATAAAGATTCATTGGCTGCTTTCTCACCCAGCGTCTCCTTATTACATCAATTACCTAGACTAATGATTGCTCAGCCTCCAATTAAGAATAATAACAACCGTATCATCCATTTTAGATACAAGTGCTTGCACAGCCAGACACCCCCAAAGGTTTAATTGCACAGCATTCAATAAAAATCAGAAAGTAAAATGAAAAATAGCTTTCTATCTACCTTGAATACAATGAAAAGGAATTATGTATACTTTTTAGGTAGTGGTCTCAGAATATTTTTTTCAATGGTTTTCATGTGCATGCCGTATCCCTATCTTTACTGTGCGTGAACTCTGGATCACGCGGGAGGCAATGCCACTTCCCATGTCTAAATAAAGGGGGTGGCCTACTTATCTGAGCCTATTTATAACCATGATGACAATGTGTGCAGAGTTAGCATTCACTGGTACTGTACTTCACAATTGGTGATACTTAACTATTTACCCGCCAGACAGGGGCAGATTTAGTCATTTTGGGGCCTAAGGCAAACACAGGCATGGGGCCCTCCACATCCCTTGTTCTCCCCCTTTTTCAATCCTTATTTATCTAAGACCTACTTGTAACTTCAACAGTACTTAAGATCAGACAAATCTGGCTAGCTAGTCAGCTACAATACAAACAAAACAATAAACGTAACTAGCTAGTTACTATCACATTCCGCTGACAAATACAAATATCACCTTGCAAACAAACACATATCTAGCTAGCTAGCTACAATAAAAACAACGTAGAAAGCTAGATAGCTTGCTAGCTAATTTGGCTTTCACACACTTTTCTCAGCTGTCATATTACTAAGAGCTAGCTAGCTATCAAACTAAAAAAAACATCAGCATCGGCTATCGGCCAAATTGTTATTTTAAACATTGGTATCGGCCCCGGCCCAGAATTTCACAATCGGTGAATCCCTATTTTTCAAGTCTGTACACCATGCCGAGCTACAGGTTGGCTACAGGGTTTCTGTTAGCTGATAATTACCGGTTTTTGCCTGGTAAAATTAAAAAAAAAAAAAAAAACCTGATAAATTAAAAACTTGATGGTCAAAATGCCCGGTAATAATGCTCATACAAAATGTAGCTATAACGAAGGCAATCCCTAAACAGGACATTTGTGTTTTAAGTGCTTATTTATGAGTTCAGTGAGCTGTACCGCGACTGGGCCACACTGGCTAAAATTGCCTGTGTCCTGCCCATGTCAAGCATGCCAGCAGAGAGGGGCTTCTCTCTGCAGAATCGAATTAAGACGGCGCTGTGAAGTCGTCTGGAGGAGGAGAGAGTGACGCGGCTTATGCGCATTGTAAGCTGCAAAGACACATTGGACACGCTTGATTTCAAGTTGGAAGCAGAGGACTTTGCTGCAATGAAAAAAAGGAGAAAATAAAATGTTATCTGGTAGCCTGTAGGCTACATTTGATTCCATGTAGGCCTAGCCTTTTTTGTAAACAGGCTACAGATGTTACAGGTTACAGATGTTTCGTAATAGCCTGCATTTTAGCGGCTAATGTAATCGGTACTGTTCATTAAATAGTCAAATGGATTTGAGGCCGTTTTCATTCTTTTGTCAACCTAGGTGTACATCATATTTGTGTTTGTAACATAGACTATTATTGAAACGTGACCGGTAAGTTTCAAATTTGTCCGGTAAAATAAATTCTTTCTGGACAGCCGACCAGCAAGAAAAAATCCTAGTGGAAACCCTGGTTGGCTACTGTCTTCCTGAACCATTTCCGCAGATGCGCAGTAAGATCATGGAATAGTCCTATGTAGTGGGGACTGGGGGCTGAGACACTTGTGAATTAGGCATTCTGATGCCATTTTAGCATATGGATTTTTAGAAAGACATAATTAATTAGAGAAAAGTAAAAGAAAACTTTCTTAACCATAAGTTTATGAGGCGTTTTATGGGGCCCTTGGTAGCTTGGGGCCTAAGGCAATTGCCGACCCTTGCCTGATGGTAAAGTCGCCTCTGCCGCCAGACAAGATATGCTGTAGAAATTTGGATATTGGTTGAAACGATGTTATTCTTTCTGAAATGCTTACAGCAATTAAAATGCAAGCTACTACTGAATTAATGTTGCATGTTCAGCTGACTACATTAGTTGTTTTTACACATAACATTTAAAGGAGAGAGAAGAGTTAAACAAATAGATTTCAACCCCAAACAAGAGCTGTTAATGAGGTTAAAGTATATATTATTCATTTGAGTAGCAGATACCTGTATACGGGAAGACATTTCACTGAGTATGTATAATGTCGGAGATCAATGTTTCAGCACAATTTGGAACCAATCTCAAGTCTTTATGTTATGACTTCAATGCCAAGTGGTTTAGGCTGAGTACCTTGCTCAGTGGTACAACAGCAGGACTGTATGCTGAACTTGATTTTCTGAATTTGCCAAGGGCAGTGCTGTGCAGTCAGAAGGATTAAGCCATTGCAAATGATTCTAAAAAGCAGTGCCACTGTGTTACTTGATTTAGTATTTAAAAGCAGATTCACATAATTCACCCTTTTGTTGCAACAAACACAAAATTAAACGAATTATATATGCCCCTCTCTCTGGAGATTCATATGTGTGTAATATTAAAAAAAACAGTGCCAATCAATCATGCACACTTCTGTGTGCTCACATAAATTTGATATCTCAATCCAATAGTGATCAAGTCATTTTTTAGATAATTTCATTATCATGTGCTAAAAAAGTACTCTAAAGCTGATAAAAAAATTGGAAATATACTATTATACTATTCATTAATCATAAGGAAGACATTCCAGGAGTCAGAGTGGATTGAAAGGAGAGGAGGGCGAATTGCCATGAAATAAATATTCTGCAGAAATTTCCCCAATGTCCTACTACACTGAATGTGCTGTTAAGAAGAAATCCAATTTATATTCATGGTTCTTTATTTTATGGCACTGCTGGCAGATGTTACGCAGTCAGTTCACCTTCAAATAAAACGTCTTCTGATTTTTTTTCTCATTTCCTTCTTTGAGGAAAAATGTTATGAAAGTGCATTACTTTAACTGGAACCAAAAGAAGAAAAAAGACAAAGAAACAAACTGTCTTGCTGGAATACGTATTGTTTGTTTAAAAAGTAAGACTTTTTAAACAAATCTAAACAAAAATAAATTAACTTGGCCTTTTGATACATAAAAGCTTCCTCATTTATACCTCAAGGGCATCTGTTTTGAAAGATTTGCTGCTTTGTTTAGCTATAACCATGTTCTCATATAATATTGAAGGGGTGAACCAGTTTGCCTTAATATCACGACACCGACACCTCTATGATTAAAACATTGTGTTCGTTTTTACAACCAATGTAACATTATGATATTTGACTGATATTTCATTGTGACAGTTGTTTCAGGGCAGTTAAATTTGCAAACAAGGGAAAAAAGAAGCTCAATATTACACATAAGAAAGCCAATTTCCGTCATATATTTCCAGTAGAGATGAAACGGTATGAAAATTTAATATCACGATTATAGTGACCAAAATTATCAGTTATCAGTATTATCGCGGTATTGTTAAAATGTGCTGAAATGTTCAAAAAGTACTGATACACAAACTGAAATCATTTCACCAAGTTTTATATTGAAAACCACAAATAAAATTAGCAGCACTATGCAGTTTTTATTTGCATAAACATTAAAATAATAACATAGCCAATGAATTGCACTATAGTCTAATATGTCTTTTATAGATGACATTACTTTCTCAGGCTACAAAAACACTCTAAAATGAAGTGCAGATACGTGTTTTTAAATGCAAAACTTAAGCTACCTGGTCCAACATTCCCATGCACGGCTCCAGTTGCTTCAATGAGCTTGTAAGAAAGACGTGAATTTCCGAGTGAGGACGCTAAGGACGCGTTATTCGCAAATCAAGCGCAAAGGGAAGAGTCGAGTCTGCTACTGCATGTTGTTTTCCAAAAGTCTTGGTATAATATAGGCTAATTTGTAGGTCATTTCAGAATATCATGATAACGCTGAAGAGGGAAAATTAAATAGAAGTGTTTTCCAATGTTCAGTTCCCCCTGACAGCAAAGTAGGCTAATTGACTCAAGACTTCGTAAGAGTTCAACTATTTACTGAACTTCAGACAAATACAAACAATGCTGTCACATCGTCGTTACGCTGGAAAATTCATAAGGAAGGAGGAAATAAACTGGTCTAAACAGTGTTCTGTTTCAAGAATATGCAAATACAAACGTTCACGGAATTCATTCTTCATAGCAAATTAGTCCTCTTAGAAGGCTGCAAAATCTCCGGAGTGTTGTCACTGCCTTCCGCCATGTTTTCACTGACACAAAACAAACCCATGTTGCGTGCTGCGCCTGCGCGTCTGCGTCTGGGAGACTTGCTAACTTTGGTTGATG
Source organism: Megalops atlanticus (assembly GCA_019176425.1). Taxonomy (NCBI): domain Eukaryota; kingdom Metazoa; phylum Chordata; class Actinopteri; order Elopiformes; family Megalopidae; genus Megalops; species Megalops atlanticus. The sequence continues at coordinate 52,359,942 of CM032876.1, forward strand.
CTGAACAGTATTTAACGTGAGTTTTTCAAAGCGCGGTAATCAACCCCGGTTTTAATGATAATTCAAATTTGAAACGGTAATTCTAACCGTTGCGGTTTACCGTGAAACCGGTAACCGTTTCGTCCTGTCACAGTATTTAACGTGAGTTTTTCAAAGCGCGGTAATCAACCGCGGTATTAATGATAATTCAAATTTGAAACGGTAATACTAACCGTCGGGAATTTTACCGCGGTTTACCGTGAAACCGGTAACCGTTTCATCCCTAATTTCCAGACACATTCAATAGATGTATTTGTACATAAATGGATGTCTAAACACAAAACACAGAAATAATTACACAAATTACTGTCGATGTACAACTTTCTGAAAAGTTGCTGCCATCATTACGTTTTCATTTCACTTTTCCATTTTTGCTGTATTATAGAACAGTTTCAAAAACAAGTACTCCAAACCTTGCTTGAATTGTTAATTGTTTATTGTTATATGTTAATTGATTTGTTGAAGAAAGTGAAGAAATAAGTCTAAATGCAAAAACATTTTGGTGCACTGACCCCACAACTGCTTGAGCAAGTTGGCAAATTATGAAATACCTACATAGTTGTTTTGGTCGAAAACTAAAACAAATCAGTAGAATTATGTAGCAGAGCTGAAGTAGTAGCTCGTGTGAGCCCTGCGTAAAAAGCCTTAGGTAACGGGTAGCAGGTAGCTGAGCGGTAGCAGCGGTTACATCACTCCCTGAGAGACCTGGTTAAGTTGCGTTGTTGCCGACAGGCTAACGGCAATTTGCCTTTAGCTCAACTGGCAACGATGCTGGCTGTAATGGGTTGGCAGCGAGCAGTGAGAACCTCATTTGAAACTCGCTCGCTGACCCATGTAACATCAAAATTAAAAACAACGCAGTCTGACCATACCCGTTACAATATCATCTATCAATCTACCTCCAAAGGTCCTCATGTGGGTTAGGTTAAGGTGTGCTGCTGTATTAGTTACATTTTTCAATGGAGATTAGTGGTGGATTACAGATTTTCCATGTGGTTACATGTTATCAACAGGTAATGATTTGTCTATGTCTACATATCTCTGAACTTTGCAATTCAGCTTGGAAGGAATGACTGGATTTAACCACCAAATAATATCCATTGATTGTGCTGGCAATCTGAGATCACAGAATCATGCTGAAGATCTGGTCTCTACCCACTATTGTCCTTAACCCAGTGGTAAAATTAAGTATTACATTTTTTCCAATCTTATGTATAATAGGATATAGTTGGATTGAATATAGGCCTAAAATGTATCAATCATCACATGATACTGGTTCTAGTCTACTATCCCCTTCGGAAGCACTGAACTACTGGACCTTCATAGCTACTGGACAACTTAACAATGAACAAAAAAACAGCACTGGCTGACCAGGACAGTCCAAATTATATCTCACAAATTCAATAGACAGACAAGTGACGAATCTGATTTAATTCCCACATTTACCAGCCATCTTCTCTGGTATACACCTCATTCATTCTGTTCCCTCACTACCGACAGGGCTGTACACCTCTATCACAACACGATCCTTAATGCAATACGATGATGAAAAGTTTTGCTTGAAATAATTGCATTTTTCCAGTAGTATTTGCACTTGTGCTAAGCCAAGCAGACCAGACCTTCACATTTTAACTGACCCCCAATATATCCATTAAAGATTAGGTTAGAAAAGCAAATCTCACCTAACATTCTGCTCATAATTTGGTTAGTACCAATTCCAAAACAATGAATTCAGATTATAATGCAACCAATGCCATCAAAATCATAACCTAGATAGGTAACAAAAGCATCATGAACAAAATTAATTATGGATCTTCTCATGCCTCTTGTTAACATATAGCAGTAGTTTTCCACTAAAACATTGGCATTTATACAGTAGAATCCTTTGCCTGCCTGGAAACTTCAATTTCATAAGCAATAGATGTGCACAGTCTCCAAATCCTGAGCTCACTCAAGCCTCTCTTTACATTCCCTTGAGGCTATATTGAGGACACTGTGTACTCACAGCCTCCATCAAAACAAAACAATGGAAAGAGTAAAGTTAGAAGCTGTTGTTCCCTTTACTGAAACAATGCATGCTCGGCCCTGACTCTTGACTGGGATCAAGAGTTGAGTCTGTGAAACAGGCTGGGTGCATGCAGCTAAGAAATAAACCCATAATTCCTAGCCCTTCACTTGGCTTGTTCCGGAGCTGTCGCTACTTAGCTTGAGACCCTTATTTCCTTCCTTTTGTTGTGGGAAGTGTTGCCACTGTGTAGGTTGTCATTTGCTATGATAATTGCACGTTCCGCGAATGACGTCCTGTGAAGACAGCTTTGAGCACCGGTTGCCAGGAAGCGTAAAAGAACGGCCCCCACAGAGCTTGAAATCAACTTCAGAGGACTGGTGTCTGATCTGTCACACCAGTTAAAGATGGCCTTTTTCCTCCTGAGGGCTTTGTGGAACTCTGCACCACCAATTAACCCCCATCTCTGGATTGAAATCACCTTTGAAGCTGAACTGTTTGCAGAGGATGTTCATTCATGTTTTTCTATTTGAGAAAAAGCTGGCCAGGGCTCAAAGAGGGCCAAGGTCAATGTTTGCGTTGAGAGGACATGTTCATGCCTGTAACTGCCACACACCCATATCAAACAATAAATTAAAGCACTGGACATTTGAGAACAAAATGACAGTTAATGTTTCCTGTAAACCACAATAATGCACTCTATAGTCCTTAAGGTAACTGCAATTTTACAAATGCACTATAAAGTGCTTTTAGAAACAGAAAACAAGACAAAACGGGTACACCATGTCCCGTGTACCATACTAGAAATATTCAAAATGGGGCATAACAGCACTGTGAAAAAAAATGTGGTGCTGATGTGTAGTTGACATGCATAATGGAAAGACAAGGATATATGTTATAGCAGTAAGGGGTTGTTTGAGTAATCTGAAGGTAGCAGGTTTGATTCCCCTTTGGGACACTGCTGTTGTACCCTTGTAAAACATGCTTAACCTGAATTGCCTTAGTAAATATCCAACTATAAAAATGGATGACATTTAAAAATGTAAGCTATGTAAATTGTTCTGAATAAGAGTGCCTGCTAAGCAACTGTTATGCAATGTTGTCATTTGGACTTGATCAACTGTGTTCTTGGAAACAGAGAACACAATATTGAACAGTGAACAGCAGTGAATAGTGTCAAGTCTGATGAAACAGGAAGTTAGCAAGCTAGACAAGTTGCAGCCCAGAAATCAAAACACTATGTGACCTTTGATCTTGCAAATTGAAAATCCAGAAGGGTTCCAGTCAACAGGGAGGACACAATTTTGTGCTGAGCTTCCTGAAAACAGGTGTGTAAGTGGTCATGTTACAGACTAGAGAACACTTCAGTGATGGAACCACAGACTTGCAGAACCATGGGAGGAGAGCCCAGATACATCATCCCTTTCCAATGCATTGCACAGGCATTCACAGGAACATGTGCAGAAACAGAATGAAACACAGCTACAGGGAAAATGTGTAAAAAAAGAGAAATATTTTACACATAGAGACATCTATCCTGTTGGTTCTTTTATATAACCCATATGATTTTTCCTCTAAAAATCTGCAATTTTTTTCTGTATCGTGTTACTTTTAGCTGAGTTTAATTGTGAATTGTATACAATTGTTTGCACATTGATTTCACAAATAATAGTACTACTAGTACTCTTTTTGAGAGTTTTGGCTAAAAAGGCCGGTCATGCTTCTGTGGAGCCCAATGGTTGTGACATGACTGTACATCCATTCCCCAGCAAGAAAGAACTGGTTTAACAGCACTGTTTCACTGCCTCGTAAAATGCTTCTAAAATATTTACAGAGGGGTTGAGGCCCTTGGCAACTGGGAGAGAAATGGTGGAGAGCACTCAGGTCAGAGCAAGAGATCTGCGGATCTGTAAATATCTCAGGATTCAGGGCCACTTCCGCGCCTCCGCCTCCTGAATTACCTCACATGGGAGCATTTTTCAACAGGCCACACTGCTTTCCTAGCACCGCGATCGCCTCCTAAAGACCACTGTGCCGCATCCCCACACGACGGTCAAACCAGTCACTTTGATCTCAGAGGCTGCCTTACAAATGCTGATAATCCTTACAACTGGAGTGGAACAGCACATCATCAAATATCCATACAGTGATAAAGATCATAGTATCATTCACAGATATTTAGTAATGCAACAGCCCCTGTCACATTTAGAAGCAGCTTCTCCAATTTCTGTTACTGTCATTGACCATTGACTTGCCTGTTTAACTCGCCGTTTATCTGACAAATTAGGATGACTGAACAATCATGAGAAAGGAATTGTGCTATACCGCATCTTTGATCTTGCACAATACAGCTGCACTATTAAGACCACAAACCAGGCAGCCTGCTCATTCTGCTGACTTTATTCCAAACTCTGTCCAACAGACAAACATTTTGCTTGATTCCATACCCAGAATAACACAGTGTTGCCATCCCAGAAATTATATTATTACCTTCATGTCCATTGGCATCCAATGCCATTCACTGAAATGTAATCACATAACTAATGGATTTTTACTTGAGTCAGTGTACTTTAGTATACCACAGCTGGATTTATTCAGTCTTGGTATTAACATTTCATCTTGTAGATTCATCTGTTGAGAGACCCATTGCCACAACAGAGGGGAAAGACCATTAAGTATTCAGGAATTTGGCATTGCATATACAGCATATCTTAAAGTGCATGTAACAGTCAGCCTCTTTGTCAGAAAACTCCATAAAATTACAATTCAACTGGGAGAATACAACCTTTTGGGAAAACCTAGAAACCATCACTTGAATTTGCACAAGGTAATTTGCAGATCACACAGGCTGCTCTTGCATGCGCTCTCTCTGAAAGTGCTGAGCAATGCTCCTGCTAAGGAGGTGACCTTGAAGATAACCCAACAAGCTTAATTAAGTCAGGCCAGTGGTAGGATAAGAGATATACTGCACCTTCCAAGGGGAAGAAGGGAGAAGAAATGGGCTGTAATTGCTAACAAGTCCCACTGACTCACTGCTATAGATAGACTTAAATGCAGGAGCAGATGAAAGAGGGACACCTCTTTGTGGTGTGCTCCTTGTGGGACAGGCGCAGCTTGGCGCCCCTGGCGCAGATGGTCCGAGCGGTGCATCACTTGCCTGCGGGCAGCGGCGGGCCGCTCCGTCTCCCGCGGATACCCGGCTCTGCAGGGCTGCCAAACACACTGACAGGTGTTTGGCTCGGCCCCACGGTAAATTATCAGCAACATATTGGCGCGGCAGCAGCACAGAAAATCGCATTATGAACCCACTCATCGGTTATTGGTTCAATTAGGTGAGGGAGGTAACCGTGGCAACAAGTCCTTCATTTGCAACATATAGTGTAATATTGCAGGGCCGTGCTTTCCTCTGATTAGGCCTTCTTCCAGTTATGAAAATGGGGCGGCTGTACAGGCATCCTGCCTTTGTCCTGTGAGGGACTGTGACTGGGAGGTTTGCTTTGGAGCTGAGAGGATGGGTTCACTATAGAGGGGGTATACAGCATTTGCAAGAGGACTTGTACAAAATGTACAGAGTATATAAATGAGAAGGTATCAGGTCTTCAGTTATAGGAACCTAAAGTGAGAGGTGTCCTGTTTAATGCCTTAAGTAATAACCTTCGGTATGGTTGTTTAAATGAGACCATGACACTTTATAATGCAGACATTGATAGGAACGAGTAAGCACTTTGCCTCTACTTTAACACATATTGGTTTGTTCAGTCACACAGATTATGCCATGTGCTAAACCTCAAGTGTGACTTGAATTAATATAGCAACACTTCTATCATTTTGGAGACATTAAACGTGGTAGCATTTATTTTATAGTGAATTCGGAATTCAAGTCTCCGAGCATGAAGTTAACAGTCAAATCAAACAAGGGAGGGCGTTCACTTTTTATAGTGTTATGCAGTGTAAACCTGTTTTTACAGGTTATACAGTGTATGCAAATGCAACATTCCAAGACACCATTGTCAAGTGCTGAAATCCCTGGGGGCAGAGGGGGGATGGGTATGAATCGGCGCTGGGGTCCTTACTTTGGCAAGAAGGCGAATGATGCCGGTGGCTTTGGAGGAGATGTAGTACCAGAAGCTTAGCTGGCAGGTGGCACTGGACTCCTTCCACACTGAGCTCCTCATGTGCGCTTTGTCACCTTTGAACCCCACAGGCGTGGCCTCCAGATACACAAAGTGCCCTGGAAGGGAGAGTCAAGATGGAATCAGGGAGATTGATTGGCACTTCCTCCTCCGGTTCCCCTGGGCATGCTCGGCACCTGGTTCCAAATTACAGAGGTCATAAATGCTGCAAAAAAGGGGGTGAAGAGGCTACAGAGTAATCATGGCAGAAACCCCTGGATTCTGAAACCTATTTAAAAGAATAGATTCAGTGGTGAAGGGGATGAGTGGATGGACTTTTTTTATCAAATCTTCTTGAACTTTTTTAGATGTTTTGAATTCTTCTGTCCAGAAAAAAAGCTTCTCTCCATTCAAAACTGCAAAATACATTTTCAACATTCAATGAAATGATAACAAGAATTCTTCGGTTCAATTTCTTTTTTTTAGGTTAATGGTGAAAAAGGAACTCTTTCCTAATTATGAATTGGTCTCAGAACTGCATCATTATATATTTCCATTCCATTCAACCAGTCTCCCAAGTAATTAAGAACTATCTCCTTAGATTTGTACTTGCTGCATGCAATGAACTCTCATTTTATAGAGAAAAAGAAAAGAGCATGTTTTTTTTTTACAACAGTTCCATCCTTAAGCTGAGAAATCCTATTCTGTCATATTAAAGTATGAAATATAGGTGAGAGCAGATATCCAATACTAACTACTGAAATATGAATTTCTGGGATATGTTATGCATTAATAATGGTAAAGATTATACAAGGGGGGAAATTGGGATACATTGGTCAAAGAGATAAAAAAACATTCCTTGAATTATATAGGATCAAAAAATCTTCTCCCATAATCCTCTTTTCTGGAGCTGAGCCACATCGGGAAAATGAAATTGGCAGACTGGCCAATCAGGCCACATTCTCACCAGGTTCTGCTCCCTCTGCAATTGTCATTCTGTGGATACGTGTGATTCAAAATGTTGAAAGGAGTTTAAAAAAATCATTGCAGAAATTAAATTTGTCCTTGAACAAATCATATGTGGTACCGAAAAGGTATTATATATAGAATTATGAGCAAATCACTGCTCAAATAAAATGTTCCTCCGCAATCAAGAACCGTAATTGCTTCTCCTGCCCACCGTCGTGCTTGCCTGCCATTGAAATGACCACATTCTTTGACTGACAGACAGTTTGAAACTGCACTTGCTGCACACTGTGGGTGTGCTGATCCAGCTGTATGTATAGAATGGTGTTAGAAAGGTAGAGAGGAGAGGGAGAAGAGGCAAACTTCCAATTCAGGGCTGTGGCATGCATGTCAAAACAGAAACGTGACCTTGAAAATATCAAGGTCTCTGTCCTGCTCGCAGTGTGGCCAATGTGGGTGTAGCCCCCAACAAGATCTGCTCACCTGGTGCTAACGCCGTGATATCTCATAACAATTGAAGGTGTTATCAGATATCACAAGCTGGATTACTAGTGTTTTCATAATTTCTACATGCATTACCGTCCTCGCTCTCCAAAGTGTGGTCGAAGTGGGGCCTGAAGCTCTGCGCGGAGCCCGTCCCCAGGGTCCAGTCGAAATTGTCTGCCAGCGAGTTCTTCCAGCCGCAGCGGCCCGACTCGAAGGTGCAGGATGTCCCGCAGTCCCTCTCGTCCGTCGCATCTCCACAGTCATCCACGAAGTCGCAGCTCTGCTTCGGGTGGAAGCACTTCCCGTTCGCGCACTCCAGGTAACCCCGCGGGCATGAGCCTGAGAATGCGCGACACACAAATACACGCGCACACATTACATTATGCTACATTACACTCTTATCTGGCGCGACTTCCAGCACAACGTAAGTGTATCCATTCAAGTTAAATGAGCAACAGATATGTACAGTACGTACAGACACGTACATTCATACGCAAATGCACACACATGTATATACACACCCAACACAAACATGAAAACATAGAAAAGGAGTTAATTTAATGCATACAGACACTCAGACACTCACAAGGTCGAATTGCAACTAGACAATTAAAAATGGCATTTCGCGCCTCCGTGAAAAGGTTACTTGCAGATGAAAGCCCTCCCAATGTCTTGGCGGCAACATGCTCAGATGCATTAGCACCATCATTCTCAAATAGATTCAGAGACCAAGCTGTAGATGACTGCTTGGCCACATTAGTGTGTGGGAGAGAGGTCACACAACATATAAGCAGAACATAAAATGCACAGCAACCCAAATCATTTCAACGGATCATACCAATGGACTGCTCAAATGTGAAGCAAATAACATTAAATATAGAGCAGGCATGTAATTCACATGATATTTGACTTTGATGCGCTTAAGCTGTGCAACAGACAGTAGAGAATTCACATCAATGTAAAGAGAAAGAGACCTGTTCTTCAATTTTACAACAGTGTGTGAACAATGTCAGTTTCTTTGGAGTTCTTTTACTTTTAAAGCCCTGGGATGAAAATGAAATGCAAAACATATGAAGTGAGGAATAACCATTAAAACAGTTCCACTTTCATAGCGCATTTAAAGCAGCCCACATGCTTCTGAAAACAAACAACAACAAAAAGAGCACAGAGCCTGGAAGAGGCAGAAAAGAATGTTTCAAAATTGGAAACCAAATCAAGTGAAACCATCGCATTTAAATGATACATTATCCATTTGGTAGATTAAAAAAAGAGGCTTCTACAGTGGGTACCACACCACCCCCTAGCTCTTTGTATTAAGGAGGGATCTGGATTCTTTAGAATCAAACATTCCAGAGAGGTCAGGCCAGGGTAGGGTATTAAGGCACGAGACGAAGCGTGACAAATAGGGGTGGTCTCAGTAATTAGGGAGAAGAAAGAGAGAAATCCCTGTTAATCCTCTGTTCTTGTTAAGCCTCAGATGACCAGAGGAAACCTTTTCCACTAGAGCTCCCAGCAAAATCTTTTTTTTTTCTGGGTACGCCATTCAGCGCGGATCCATGGATCATCCAACAGATTACTCACTTCCAGTGGTTCTGCGCTAGACTGCAGTCCTATCCCCCTATCTGTTACCTCTGGTCACGGAGGGATTTCTATGGCACACAACAGCCAAGATTTCAGCTCCTTACAATTTATTAAAATGCACAGTGCCGGGGCACGTTATGCTGTGGATTGATGGACTTTCTTGTGGTATTCATTACCGGAAACCACAGCTCCAGGGTCTTCCCTTCCTGCCCTGTTCCCGGCCCAGTTTCACATAAAAGGCTGCAGGTGGCCTACATTGCTCCAGGTCCCTGCTGGAATCTCAGAGAGCAGGGGGACTAACAAGGACTCCTGCTGTAAGTGATTTCCCACACACAGCTGATACATTCACAATCAAAATTCATAAAATTACATCCTCCCAGTGGAAGTCCTTATCTTCTCAGGGAGCCTGGTTGTGACTCATGAATATATCTTGCCGGGTTGCTTCTGTAGGTAGACATTTAAGGTCATGATAGATCTTGTGACCTAAGGAATGTGCGTTGGTGGCGGACAGGACTGAGATCAATGTAGCTGTTGCCATGGTGCTGTTTCTACACTGAAGCTAACACCTCTCCCAAACCTGAGACAATTAATATTCACTAGCTGTGATTCCCAAACTGCTCTTCCCAGTCTTTCCAGTGGTCTATAGGCCACTTATGATTTTTTTTTAACCCGACAGAAATCAAGAGGGGAAAATGCAGAGAAAGGAGAAAGTTGTGCAGCGAAGCGGGGTGGGGGTTGGTGACAGTGGGGGTTGGAAAGGAGAACGTGTATTGATGAGGGGCTTGGGGAGAGGGTAGTTGTATGGAGGGTAGAATGCATGGTGACAGCGGGTTATGTGTCTTCCGCGCTGTCCTGCTCTTGTGACACAACTGTATTCATTCTATGTGATTACGATTTAAACCCAGTGTGGAAAGCACGTTCAATGGCCCTTTCTTTATAATTCATCATTACTGGTGTTATTTCATCTCCCCGCTAAGGAACGGGCTGTTCTCAAGGACAGGAGCCAAGGTTTTTCAAAGCTAAATTACAAAATAAATCATAAACAACAACTGGACTCATGAGCAGGAGAGGTCAATGAGATTTTTTTAATCAATTGGACATGATGAATAAAACTTGGCTACATGATTGGTTTTCCCTCTGAAATGAAACATACCTCCATAATGCAGTTCTTAGAATAGGTTAACCCTTTATACAGGCACTCTATCCATAAGACTGAAAGTAGTCTGTTATCATGTGACTTACTGACCTTTGACCCATTGCAGAGCCATGATAAAAAAGTAAATAATAAACTGAAAAAAGATTGGCTGAGCAGCAAAAAAGAGGAGGTACTTAATCACTCTCAAGTGGCACAATCACACACTGCAACAAGCTTTATTTGAAGCAGCGAGTGGTTTGGGGGGGTGGGGGTCCGGGGTGAAATTTAAATGGAGAAGCCCAGATTATTGTCTCAAGGACCCCTGTAAGGGTTATTGTTACTGTCACAACCCAGTGCATTCCCCAGGAAAAGAGCCACCATCACCATGACCACAGGTCAATTGGGCAGCCTGCGGGAGGAGGTCTACTGCTGTCTCCATATCAGCAGACCCACAAAGGACAGGCACAGGTCACAGCACACTGTGAATGTACTGATGTCACTTCATCATTTACACTGATTTACCTCTTTCCTTTGTGTTGGATTAAAGCTGTGGGTGGTGCAGTGAGTTTGTCCTATACAGTTGCAGATCTGCACTGCAGGTTTTTGCTGTCTGCCCACATGGCTAGCACACTGACGGAGTCTGGTATGAAATTTGAATTACACTGGCAACAAATTACACCCATGATATACATGAAGAGAAACTGACTGTAGGCAACGTATTACAAAACCTCACAAAGAGAAAATAAAACCACCATTTCAATATTTTTATTCCAAACCAACAGCCTGATAACTACCATATTCTGCAAACTCAAACTTTAAAGCTCTCAGGTCACTGCTGCCCTCTGAGGTAGATCACTCAGACAAAAAAGAATACAAGTCTTACTCTCTCCCACCAGTCCTTTCATTGACTAACTAATGTCTGCATTTGTCTTAAGATGCAACACACATCCAGCTGCATTCATGTAAAGAGCATTGCCTCAACGTGACTAAAACAAGCCCTGCACACGCACTACACAACAAGACCATTGTCTCCTAGCTGCCCCGCCCAGCTCAGCCGACTGAGGGTATGGAGGCCTGGCCACACACAAAGCTTTCCCTCTCCTTTAAAGAGCATTTGGTGATGGAAAACAAAACAAAAAAACCTTTCCACTCTCTAGTGGCAAACTGTAAACTGGACTAGACAATCAAAGTCAAAACATTAGGGTGCAGCCCATAAAACAAAAGTTTTCAAAAAGTACATTTTTTACCTAAGGGAGTATGATTCTGAATAAAGAGAATGAATTAGTGCGAAATGCCTCAAATAATTATATGTTTAATTTGTAGGTAAGTCCTGAGTCCAGATGTCATTTTCAAAAATGATTGCCATGCAGGAATAACAGGTTAGAGAACGCTGTTGTCCAGACAAAACAGATGATAGCTCAAAGCTGTAAACTAAATTGATTTGTGACTGAAACAAAGTTGAATAATGTTGGTGCCACACCCTGGAACCTAATTTAATAAGAGTATTTAACATTTAAACTATTTGAACCACTTTAAAATCTAGTAGCCAAGATGGGCAACATATTATTGTTAGTCCTAGGCTGTGGAGCTACCTCTGATGTTGAGCTTTTGGCCAAATGTGCAACTGTCAATTGCTTTTATTTTTGACTCATTTGGACAAATCCTATCCACTGTAAAACACGTTGCTTTAGTCATAACCTAACTGCGAATCATTGCCCCCCATATGATACAACAGATTCAGGGAAATACCTAGGAAACATATTGGTGTATAACCACTACTCCTCCTTACTGTCCCTTTGTGCACAGACAGGAAACATTACAGTGTGGTGCACCAGATGTGTTTGTGGTCTGAAAAGGAGTCCACAAATCATTTGACCAAACCATTCTGTGAAATCACTATTTAGTTCAAGGTCAGTCCAGCATATCTTTCCCAATACTGCCATTCTTTTGTATGAAATCTGAGAAGTGACCAGTGATGTGAAATGAATTCAGCAGCACACAGAGAATTATGGGGTATAAAAATGAATAAAACAGCCTGATTTTTAAGGTACGATTTTCTTCTCTGTCCACACATTTTTATATCCTTTGCTTTTTCCAAAAAAAAAAAAAAGATTACCAGCTTTGATGCAGCATTAAGGCATTTATATTATTTAGTATGAGATTCCCCCTGGGTGATTTGCAGGCATTTAAAGATTTAAGAGCCACTCCACTGGGTGAAAAGTCACCAAATAAGTATTCTGAATACCTAATACAAGCTCTTTGGAAGAAGGAAGATATTTAAGTGCTAAAACCCATTTAGAAGATTCTGGAGAAAGAGGAAAAAATTAAGAACAGATAAAAATTAAAGCAGGAAAACTGCACAAAGCTGTGGTTAATAGCCATACGCTTTAACATTACAGCAGTATCTGTGGTGACAGCCTTAAATAATAAGCACTTAATGGCCCGAATGCTAATGGGCTTTTCTGGTAGTAATGGCCATGATACTCCAGGAATTAACTTAAAGACTATAGATGATCTTATTCTAAATATAAATGGTCTTTATTCTATGATATTATTGCTTTGCCACCAAAGCTGCAGAGTGCTAAGCAGTGTTTGGAGTCTGTCAAGGATTCAAAGCCATCTGCACAGACCTGACTTCAGACTGTGTTGCCCCCATGTTTACTTCAAACTTTTCATAAAATCATCTGGTCTTGTTACTAGAAGGGTGTAAGTTCAAATCCTGAGAGTGGCATTGCTGTTATTACTAGAGGGCTGTTAAAAATGGATAACATGTAAAATATGTGTAGGTCATCGCTGGACAAGAGTGTTTGCTAAGTATGTAAATAATGTAAAGTGATAGACACTCATCTGCAGCAGGAGTACTAAACTGGTCAGTGATGTCACATGGGATTGGGTGAGTGGAATGTTAGAAGGGCAGGAGGGAAAGTAAGAGAGAGCACCTGAAGGGGGTGGCCCTGTTGGCTCCAAAGGCGTCAGGGACGAGGACAGCAGACAGCCGCTGGTGAAGGTGATGTCATCCAGGCAGATGTCGCCCTTGGTGCCCTTGCCGATCTTGCCCTCGAACGTGACCTGGAAGTCCTCCGTGGCGAGCAGGCTGACCTCGCGGCGCTGCCAGTAGTTGCCCTGGTCTCCCGTCAGATTGAGCACGAGGAGGTGCTGGGAGCCGGTCACCTGTAGGACGTTCAGTGTCCCGATGCTGTCCCCGGACATGTGCAGGTAGAAGATCATCTGAGTGAGAGCAAGGTGTTGAATGCAATTAACCCGTCTAACACACATTTAAAATCAAGGGTAACGTCATTAACATGCACTTATACAATATAACATGGACTTATAGAATTACACAAGTAGCATCATAGGCACCAGCTAACCTTACATTGTGTGGAAGTGGAAGGTGACACCTGGATACTGTAGTTTTGCTTAGAATGCCATGCCCATGAAACTAGTAGCTTTGTATGTAGTTTTTAAATGATGACTTCATTTGACTGCATCAAACAACAGGCTAAGAAACACTGCAAGCCACAGCAGGAAGTGGGCCTCGCTACATACACAACTTAACAATGAGCCCAAGTAACACTCTCAGAACGTATGGGCCACTTCTTTTGTCCCGCTCTTTATTAGGGCTTTTGTACCAAATGAATGTGACAAACTGATGTTAATGAGTTTTACAGAGCTGTGAGCAAAGACCATGGAGACACCGAAGTGTAGGCAGAGATGCAGAGACACTCCTGCATCGGACAGCTCAGCCCTCCCAGTTTAATTGGTGTCTGTCTGCGGAGAGACTGGGTGATTGACTGCTCCATTCGAGTATGTGACAGACATGGTTCCACACGGGCCAGGTGATCCATCAGAGGGCTGCCTAAAACTCATGAAGCACAGAGAGGAGGCTAAGACGAGCCAAAATGGGGGTTGTGGGGGGGGACCTTTTACCTAAATACCACTTTGGGTATCAGCTGTGAGCTTTCGCGCCTGCCAAATCTTCATAATCACCACAGACCAAATCTGTGAGGGGTCATTATATTATAGGTGTGTGTAAATGTGAGAGAAGACACAGTGGGATATCGCTGTGCTGCACAAAAGTAACAGTGAATCCTGGTGCCATTGTACAATTTTTGTACATCTTGAGGAACCATAGCTTGCTTGCTGTTATTGTTTGGCACTATTCATTTGCTGAACAAGTTTACAGTTCAGCTGCAAACCTAGGCACTGACTCATTCAGGCAACTGGATTTTTTTCTAGGGCAATTGAGGTGAATAACCTCACAGTAGAAGTCCAAAAAAAGTGGCCACCCTGGCATCTCACAGGTCCAGAGTCTGGAGCTCAAATCACTACAGTGGGGCAACACTGTAGCATAGGGGTAAGGAGCAGGACTTGTAACCGAAGGTTTGCTGGTTCAATTCCCCACTGAGGCACTGCCATTGTACCCTTGGGCAAGGTACTTAACCCAGAATTTCCTCAGTAAATATCCAGCTGTATAAATGGACAACATGTAAAAATTGTAACCTATGGTAAGTCGCTCTGGATGAGAGTGTCTGCTAAATGTCAATAACGTAATGTAATGCTACAGTCCATCCTGGCCAGGTCTAAAGATAGTAAGCCCAGACCTGTCTGTAATTTGACACAACTAAAGGTGAGCCCAACCTGTACACAGAAGGCTCCTTACCTTGCACTGTTTGCTCCGCCGACTGAAGGTGGGGCCGGAGATGCGGGCGGTGTCACCCGTCGCCTGGGGAAACGAGCTCTCCAAGTAGATGTAGTGTCCGGAGGGGTCCCTCAGTGTGTGGTCTGTGGACGGGCCTGTGCCGCCCGTCGGAGTGCTCCCGGCCTTGATCAGCCAATCAAAATTGTCCTGCTTGCACTGCCGCCACGAGCAGAGGTCAAACTCGAAGCTGCAGCGGCCTTCGAAGCCCTCTGTGGAAGGCAGGGCAGGTGTGAATTGTTATACTTTGCTGCACGCACTTCATTTTGGCAGGGACTCGCAGGCCACAGGCAGTTTACACAGTCCTCTCGAATTAACAGGCATGAGTTTGATATGTTACTGCAGAGGAACAGCACTTAGGAAATTATTCTGAAGCACACTTCAATTAATGTGGCCGTCAGATATTTGTAAATAGAATCCCTGCTGACATTCAGTTAGCATATACATAAATTAGTTAACTAACATGAAAATAAAAACCAAAAATAAGACAAGAGGGGATTTTCAGAAACATGAGGTCAATTTCCTTTTTTGGAGTCCATCCACATGCTATGGTCTAGTGAAGACAATCATGGTGAAATCCAAAAAATTACTTAAAGGAGATTATGGTGACCAATGCTCCATTATCAATCCTTTTACTCTGCAGTATTTATCTAATCCCTCAAAATGCTGTCAAACGCTTGTGTAAGCAAATGAAGGCAAAAGGGCTTAAGGGGGAAGACAAAGTGCATCTTACTGCAGATGTAGGGGTTCTCGTCGGACCAGTCTCCGCAGTCATCGATGAAGTCACACAGGCTGTCTTTGGGTATGCAGTACCTGTTGGCACAGGTGTACTCCTCTACCCCACAGGGTCTATCTGGTGGCAGCAGGGGTGCACAGTTTTGGAAGGACACGTCGTCTACCACCACGTCCCCCATGTAGCTGATGCCTCGCTTTGCCCGCAGAACAATCTGACGGAGTCCATCATAGTGTCAGTCAGCCAGGTCTACTGATCACATTCCCTTGTAATGATCTCTTACTCCTTCACATAATTTCAAAAGGTATCTTGTGTGTTTTCAAAGAACCACTGACAATCTACTATAATTTCATAATCGTTAATGGAATTGCACAAAATCTGAGAGAACCCTGTACTGTTTCAGAGGATCCAGTGTAGTCTAATAAAATCTCATACTTTTCCATTATTTTCATACCTGTACAGAGCATGCAAACCACCTCTCTCTTACTCTCTCTCTCTGTCTCTCACTCACATATGCACACACACATGCATTCTGTATCATGCCGACACCTAGGCTTACACACATTCCCATATCATATCACTTCATGGTCTCCATGGGACTTTGCATCAGAAATATTTTAGTAGAGGGTGAAATCAATGTCTAGCAAAATGGAAACATAACCAAACAGAGCAAAAGCCAATAAATGGGACTGCTGATTTGATCTGTATGGGATCACATCTTAACCTAAAGTCAACAGAATGCAAAACAATGTGTTAACATTTAAGAGCTCAGCAGCAAGGAGAAAACACTGTCTCTGTTGATCGTACAACCATAGCAAATCATATTCTGTCCATTAGGCGGAGAAATGATTTACTGCATTCCAGGGAGTAAAGGGCACTTGAATCTCAGATAGCTGTTCAATTCTGTCTCTTGACTGACTGCTTGGATCAGAACAGGTTGATAAATGTTAACGAACATCAGCACAAGGGTCATGGCATTTCCAGACTCGAATGAGTTCTCCCATCTGAAGTTGCTTTTTTGTGTGGGGGCGGACACGTCCTAATGTAACCTCAGATTTTTGCTCCGGCGAAACATTATGCAGTGATTCACTCTTCTGCACCCGTAATGACCAGAGTCCTATTAACGTTGATTACATCGGAATCAGCGGGACTCTCAGGCCAGCAGAGCGCATCTACATCTTTAATAAACTGGGGAAACATGCTACCAGCCTGTCCTCTGAGAAACATTTAGAGATTATCATTAAAGCCCACTTCATCCACTGTAATGCTTTAGGCTGCCTCTAGCTCCGGCCCTCAATGGCAATATTTATGATACTGTACAAAATGCTGTTATCTTTACTACTGTAGCAGATTCTGTGTCATATGCCTTTTACTCAAACTCAACTGTAAAGTAAAATTAAATTGTTGGAGAGTGCTTGTACCCCACGTACTGTGCGACTTCTGTTTATCCATGAGAGATGCTAAAGTGATTCTGATTTCTGCTACCACAGAGACAGACTCTTTAGACCTATATTCTTTAGCTCTATGACCATGTATAATTAAATTAGCAGAGGAAGTATTTAATACCCCACAGCTGAGTGCTCACAGCTGTGTATGTACCCACTGGACAGTGACTGCTACATAAAGGAACTGATGACTGATCTGTTGTTGTGACAGACCTGGAAGTTGTAGCGAATTCCCAGGAAGACTTCTCCTCTCCTCCACCTGTACCCCTGGCTGCCACTCTGGGACCACAGCTCATGGGTGACATTTCCAAACTTGATGAGCACCTGCAGCCAGGACAAGGCCAGTGAGAGGGGCATGTCTGCATTGAGATCTGTGTGGTCAAGCAGGACTATGGAAGCACACTTGCCCCCCCCTCAGCCATAAGTGACCCCACCCTCAGGTAGGAACACCAGCCCGTTGAGACATAAGCCTCACCTGCAGCGTCCCCACGGTGAACCCACTCATGTGGTACCAGAAGACCAGGGTGCACTGGGGCCCTGTGGCAGAGATGACAGGGGTGACGAGGTCGGTGGCGTGGCCGTAGCCTCCGTTTGAGCTGTCGGCATACATGTACCAGCCTTCCACGGTACCACTGAGACAGGAGAAACAGCAGAGTTTCAGTGCTGAAAAAAAGCCGTACTCTGGCACAGGTTCACAAAAACGTACATACACAATCAATCTCAATTTATTAGATATTGGCTGAAACAAAACACAAAGTATATACTGTGGCTTAGACTAAAATGAAGTTGAACATCATGAATAGGAGAAATGTTTTCACTTTGACATGGAGTTATTTTTGTAATACAATCAAATGGAATACCTGCACTGCACTGTTTTTGAAACTAGTGCATCAGTGAAACCAGGGCATAATTTTGGCAGTGAATACTATATGAAGACTGACTGAATAAAACTGTGGTCGCATCATGGGAGGTAAAAGTCCAGAATTCTGAATCTCCTTGCTCAAAAAGAATGCTTGTGATTGTAAATTTGTAAATGTTGCATTAAACATATTTTTGAACCTTTAACACATATTAATGAGTGTAGTATTAAGAGTTTAAGTGCAATTTTACAGGAACAATGCTATTTGCCACCTTTGGATAAAAATGTTTGTGTGAGGAATAGGGGAGTAGAGAAGCCATTTTTTTATTCAGTCAATACAAAAGGGTAAGGATTTAAATGCACAGCAGAAGGTTTGTAAGGTGAAACTGAACCTGTGGCTCAGAGCACATCAGCAAGTTAATGACGAGCCTGAGAAAAAGTTCATTTGGGAGACAATAAATGTCTCATTCCCTGTATTTGAAGAAGCACAATACAGCATTACTCCTGCATCTGAAAATACAAGAGACAGCACCCTGTACTCACAAGTAATAAAACTCTGCATCCTCTGTAATTAATAACACACAGAATATCAACTCCCTATTCTCATGGCAAACCAAACAATGATCTGATCTGCATAGAGACACGTCCCTGTACTCACAAACTCACATAGAATGCCCACTCACTATACTCACAAACTTACACAGAACACCCACTCCCAGTATTCAAACACAGAACAGAAACTTCTGTACTGTATGTTAAAGCACATTGAAATGTGCAGTCAAGCACACGCACACACATGCACACATACACACACACACACACACACACACACACACACACACACACACACACACACACACACACACACAGTATTACACTCCCCATACTCAAGTACTTAGAACAACACACCCTGTACATTTTCCATACTCTAACACACAGTGGGTAACACACCCCGTACCCCTGTACCTGTAAGTAGAGTGAACTGTACCCACAAACACACAGAGCAGCATTGCTACAGGGACACATCAGCCTGACTCTGCTCCCCCAGGCCCCATAAGGCCCCACTGATAGATTTTCCCAGGCTATCAGGGCAGCTGTGGATGCACAGTCTCCCCCAGCCTCTGCTCCTCTTCCCTTTTAAACTCACGCTGTGGTAATAACCACACTCTGACCGTGTCTGACACTGTATATGAGAAAAGGTCCCAGGGGTAGGTGTGGGCTGGGAGAAGCGTCGCTCCTTCATTTCCAGGCCTAGCGGAATCGATCGTCCTTTAGGTGGTGAGTGAAGCCTGCAGTGGCTGAAAAAGCCTCATTACATCTAAACTCTCCCTCTCACCGCTAAAGGGAAAATTACAGGACAAGAGCCAATGGCGAGTTCTCCTCACGCCGCAGCCACAAGCACCTCTGACAAGCAATCAAGCCCACCGTTGATACCCGACTTGTAGTGTGTAATGACTTGGAGAGTAATCTGCTCCAAAGTTCCATAAGTAGGTCTAAAATCTGATGTAAGATGTTTGCTAGCTACCAAGGTGTGCAGTGAAGGAGCATCACACAGCTCGCCAGCGGTAGTTTTGCCAGTGGTGAGAGATGGGCTCTGAGAGAGGGACCCTGTTTTGCTCAGGATCATGTTGCTATCGTGACTGTCAAATTGAGAGGCTTCCATCCATACCCTTGCAATCTAAGTGAAGAGGTTAACATGTTGATGAAGGGTTGGAAGATGTCTGTGGGTGGCTGTGGGCAGATGCAGGAGGTAAATGAAATTGGCTGTGTCAATGCCACTCACTGAGTGTGGTCTGTTGCGGGCCGGTGGTATTCCTCTCCATGGTGGATAGATTTGCCCTGTCCCATGAGCCAGCGGAAGGCGTGGCCCGGGAGGGAAGGGGAGGACCAGTTCTGGTACCAGCCACACTTGTTGCCCCCTTCAAAATCACACACCTCACTCACTGTGGAAGAACAGGAGAAAACGCATAACTAAATTCAAATGCCCCTCCTTCAGCTGTTAGCACTTGATAATACTGTGGATTATGACTTAATATCCACTCCTGTAGCTCAGTCACACCACAAACCCAGACAACTGAAGAAGACTTGATTTGGTCTTCTTTGTTTATTTTATATGTTCAGGATTTTTCTTCATTTTCTTTGTAACATTTGGAGGTTTTTTGGGAGGCAGTGGCAAAACTTGTATGCTATTTTTATTATGTTGTTTAAACATTATATTACTATGTGTACCTGTCAGGTTTCCTTTAGGACATCTCTCATGAATTGTTTATAAGAATGTGATCTGTGAAGTGCTCTGTGAATTCTTTTGGTGAGAGCGCTACATCAAATAAAATGTGATTTTGATTGAAGTAGTTCAGTAAATGAAATGAAAACATCAAAAAGTGAGCATGACTGAGAGACAGAGAGAGAGAGAGAGATGGGTTCTGTTCCCTTGGGTATAAAGTGATAGAGGATGAGCTGAAAGGAGCTGCTGCCTACCACAGTAGAGTTCATCAGATCCTTCAGAACAGTCCTGGCGGAAGTCGCATCTCTTCCTCCAGTCCACGCACTGCCCCGACACACCGCACACCATCTCTCCTTCCAAGCAGCTGTTAGGGAATATCGTGGCTGGGGTGACGACTCCCGGCGGAGTCGTGGGGACCTCTGATGGAAGATCTCCTGAAACACACAACACAGAGTAGGGGACAGGGATGGACAGGGTCAGAGTGTACAGTAGTGCCATTCGGAACATGTGCAGCACCATATAATCTTTTATCATATGAATGAATGTAGAAATAATCTTTAACAACTTAAATGGAAAACACAAAATTAGTGTGATCACAAGTAGTAGTAATTACAAGGGTCTCGAAATGACCTAGATTGCCTTTTAGTCTCAAAATCAATTGTCAAATCACATAATGGTCTTTATGTTATGAGAAGGAGATGGAAATGTCATTGTTACCGTCATAAGGGACACAATCCAGGAAGGACAAATCGTCGATGGCAAGATCTCCGTTGAAGTCATCCCCCACTGTTCCCTCCACCAAAACCTGTGACCAGGGATGACATCATGTCAGCCGGGCTGACACTCTACTGACCCTTGACACAGTGCAACTGCAAATCACATGTACTGAGGAGGCTAATGACAAGGGTCTACACAATATATGGCTTAAAGTTCATTGGTGATCACTTGATTTGTGACAGTTAGCTTCATCCTACCCTCACATAAATTTGTTATTCCTCTGTTAAGGCGTGCTCCTGTCAGTCTGTATTTAACAGTAATCCATCCTAAATGGCAGTGAGCTCCACATATTCACACTTTCTTATTTTTCTTTTGCTGACTTAAAATCTGACCACAGTTAATTTTAATATTGTTGTTTCCCTTTGCAGAATTGGCTCTCAGAAGGTACGGATCGGTGTCTAATAATTCAGACGCTGACAGAAATGCAGCGCTGCACTTTAACCACTTTGTCTGTAAATGACCCCAAAATAATTTGATCTTGTTGACTCAGCAGAAGCAAGAAGAGGAAATGGAAACTGCTCTGGTGAACAAAATCCAGGCGGCTAGCAAAGGGGAACTGGCTGCCCGAGCCGGGAGTGCAGCTTGAATCACCCGGGTGCAGTCACAGAACAAAAGATGTGGTACGTTTCTCTGTACTTTAAGGGGGGCACATCTGAATATTCAATTATATGGCTTGGAAACTGAGATTAGCAACGCGGATGTACATCAGCCAGTGAGTCAGTCAGTCAGTCAGTCAGTCATTAAAACAAACTATTAATCGATCAAACAATCAATCAATCACAACTCATCAACTCCGTCCTGTTGAGCCTGTGAAGGAGAGCCTTCACCACCCCTCCCTTGAAGCTGAAATGTTAATTGTCAATTGTGTTCACCTGTGATGATTTGTCTGGGGAACCAGCCTATTGGGTAATGAGTCACACCTGATTAATTGAAGGGTGATTAAATACAGGTGTGGCCGCAGAGCAGGAGGGAGGATCATTGTGTCCCTGCTGTTGGTGCATAGGCTGGTTTCCTTTGTTTTGTTCATTGTATTTTAAAATAAATTTTTAAAATAAATTTGTTTGTTTTAACCTTTTGTTCCTTTTGGGCTCGTTTATGAGAGAAGTGTTGGCCAGCTTCTCTACAGAGCCTAATGGCATATGCTACTCTGTCGCTGCAGCTAGTCCAGGATGCCGCAGCTTGTCTAGTCTTCAACCAACCAAGATATTTACAAGTCTCCCCTCTCCTCAATTCACTCCACTGGCTACCGATTGATACTTGTATCAGGTGTAGAATATGAGTGCTGAGATATCGCGTAGCCAAAGGAACATCTCCTCTGCACCTACAATCCCTTGTCCAACCCTACAACCAAGACAGATCGCTCCACCTGGCTACCTCTGGTTGCCTGACTGCACCACCCATTTTTGCCTTTTCTCTGTTCCGGCTCCACAGCAGGTTGAGTAGCCTAAACCAGTCAGGACTGTGGAGGCCATACTCTGAAAACCCACGTTCTCATGCAGTTTCTCACGGACCATTAGTCCTTTCTCTACATCCAACGCTGCAGTTCTGTTCCAGGACATAACAAATTTAATATGCCTAGCAACATTCAGGTGTATGCACACTGAGCATTGGCTCAGCATTGAACTTCAGGTTGTGTTACTATTTACTATTTTGTTGTCTGTGGTTTCCCTTTGTTATCTGCAGTGATGTTGCTTGTCACAATGTCCCTGCAAGTCATTTTGGAAAAAAGTGTCTGCCAGCCAAATGAATATATGTAAATGTAAACCGCATGAATAATACAGTATTATGCTGAGAAATAAATTTCAGAAAACAGTAATTCAAAGTAAAACAACTGCATATAATATAACATTTTACAGTAGCATTTAATGTTAATGATAGAGAGAATTTAAATGATACATGCATTACACCTGAAAAATGTACAAATTCTGTGTTCTCGGACATGGGTGGTCTGTCTTGTTATTTCTGAGATTTCCTTTTCACCAGCACCAGCTCTCTGTCTCCCTTCCTTTCACACATCCAGCAGAGAGCGTCTTCAAAAGCCACCCCGCCCTGAGAGGGGAGCACCATTAGCACTAATGAGTGTCACCACCTGCCCTGCCACAGTCTAAAGACAGCAAGTTAGGTGTTCCAGACAGACTTCACAGGGCCCTTTGGGCTGTGGGGTTAAGTGGGCACTGTAAGTGAATGCACTGTCCAATCAAATGAAAGGGAAAAAAGCAATGTCCTTTTCTGTCCTGATTAGCTATATGTGTCTGCCAGTCTCTGCTAACCTGACAGCCAATCTTGTTTTGTATTCATGCATTATATTCATATCCATTCAGGCCCCCAAACAATAGATATATTACATATTCAAAATGGGTTTTTGCCCAAATCAAGTTTGCTGTACTCTAAACAATTTGTTGTTCAGGCAGGGAGGAAATCATTTGCTATTGCTTTTAACTGTCCTTGAAAATGCTCTTTCATTACTCTGTAATGAGGAAAAAAACGAATAATTTTGTTGGCCAAAATGTGGTTTTGGTCTCTGTGTGGGAAAACTACAACCCTTGGACTGCATTTTATCTCACTAGTGACATTTATTCCCTAACAACATTGGACTTTTAAAGATATTATTGGTTTTTTTGAGACAGTCAGAAGAGAGCTCAGATGTGTTTCTATGGGCACACATTTTCTCCAGCTGTAACTTAGGAATTATCCCAATTAACCTCCAACTGCTGCAAAAATTATTCTATTTGAAGCCTACTTTTCCAAGTGAACCCTGCAATTTATGTGCTGTCACACACTACAAAGGTCCAGCCCCATGAGTCTAGATAGATACTAGATAGATCAAGACTAGATAGATACAGAGCAGAGCACCTTCTTCACTGTGCAAGTTGCCTTTGAACACCAAAAGAAGGGAAACCACAGTGATGAATGGCAAAGGGCAAAACAAAGCAGAGCACTCTCACATACAGAGAAGCTGGAGTGCTTAAAATTTCCAGTTAAATCATGGGTCAGCAATTATATTATTTTTTATTGCCTACATCTGTACATGAGGCACACAGGTAAATGAACTCTGTCACCCCCACAAAAGCAATACAGACGTTCTTGCTTATTTTTTCCCTGTTACTGTTACTAGGGAAAGCATTTGAATATAATGCAAATATGTCCATTTGGGCATCCATAGGCTTCTCTCAGTTACAATTTATCATGTCACATCATAGGCGACTCTCTTGGATTTTCTTCCAAAGCGTCCTCAGAGACTGTTGCCTCAGAGACTGTTAGCCAAATGTTATTAAGATGTTGGATTTTTTTTCCCCACTCAAACACAGCTCTTTTAATCTGAACAAACATCAATGTTCTGGACATTCACAGAGGACTCAGTACACAACAAAAGTATTCATGTATAGCCAGAGTTACTAATAAATTAATTCTAAAAACATTCTTCATGTCTGTCGGCCTTTGCCTTTGCCTATTCTATGTGTGACACCAGCTAGTCACCAACAGCAATGGGTCTGGCCACTAAATGGAGAATACTGAATAACAGCACTGCCACATAACACACGGCATGAATTGATTTGAATTTCTGACATATCAATGTTCTAAAGAGAGAGGAGAAATCTCTAACAGGCTGACTAATTATGCATTTCCAGAAACTGTGGCTTCTTTGATATTCACAAAGCTCACTAATATACATTTGGAATCAGTAATTTAACTAAGAATGCTCAGATAGACAGACAGTGCAATCAAATCAATAACTCTGCAGAGAATGTGGGCCCTCAGTTCCCACTGAAGCAGAGCATGTGGGTGTGAGCATGGGAAAAAATCATGCTATTCTGGGGAATTCACCAAATGAAGAAAAAGGGGATTTTTTTTGCACTGAGCTCAACAAAATTATAAATTAATGTCAAGCTATATTTGCACAAATTTTATCTGATACATCAACTGCTGACCAGGTGCCAGACTGGGTAATGATTGCTTACATGCCTGGAGAGTCATACATTAGCACACATTTTATGATGAACATTTACAGATTCATCCATTTTTTCATTGTTTTTCATTCTTCATCTTGTTCTTCTTGTTCTTGTTCTTCTTGTTCTTGTTCTTCTCCTTCTTCTTCTTCTTCTTCTTCTTCTTCTTCTTCTTCTTCTTCTTCTTCTTCTTCTTCTTATTATTATTATTATTGTTATTACTGTTAGTACTGTTGATTGTTTGATAAACAATTCATCACAAAACAAGATAATGTACCTAAACCACAGAGTAAAATGAAATCATAAAAACAACAATACAACCCATAATGCACCACATTTCTGCTTTGAAGGTGCTTTACTTCACCCTGAGGCTGGTTTTCTGCAGCCCTCACTGTAAAGTGAATCAGAACCTCATTATCACAGTGAAATTCCTCTGTGGGGTCCTCCTGAACAGCTTGTCCGGTTCTTTAGAGCAGCAAATTCTGAATCGTTACATGTACATGGCGATGGTTCTACTTTCTGCATTTCAGCTCAGAATAAAACCCCTACCTTGTTCCTGCTCACTGCCAGACAGAATGGTGTGTTATGAGTTTTTCTTGAAGTAAAAAAATGATGACACATGGCCATTTTAAACCTGAAATGCATGATTGTTGTGGACAATGTAAAGAGGCCTCACATCAAGTTGAATAGCTGACAAGAAGAAGTCTGAAGGATATGACAGCTCTGTGCACTGAACAGTGAAATAGCTGTGAGAGAAAGCTGTGGACACTGTCTAAATCCCCCTCATATAAAATACAATAAAAAGCAGGTGGTCAGCATTCATCAAGCTAAGTGAACTCACTCTCTCTTCCTATATTGTCTTTCTTTTAGATGGTATTTAAGCATGCCTCTTTGCTTTATAGTAAAAATGCAGCACCAAGCAGAATGATAATTCTAATTAAGGAAAATTTGCTCTGAAATAAGCCAAGTTGAAGCCAGTATGATTACATGATACAATTAGAGGAAAACAGACTGAGCAACCATCACCACCATCGCTATTATTAATATCATCTGTAGTATCATCAATGAGGTACCATGACTGACCGGAGCCCTACCTGGAATGGCCGGTTGCTGCTGAGGAAGAGTATCTTCCTGTGCCACAGGTTGCCCTGATCCCCATAGCGCGCCCACAGCAGCTGGCCCCGGCCGCTGGCGGTGGTCCTCAGGTACACAGCCAGGCTGAAGACGTGCGTGCCGAACATGTGGTAGTGGAAGCGGAAGACGCAGGGGTGGCTGCCTGGGTCGCGCCGCGTGGTGGGCTGGAAGCTCCGGCTCACCAGCACTGCCGTGTCCTTGAACTCCTGCGGGGCGGAGGCCTCGATGAACAGGTAGTGCCCGTTCACGTTGCCCAGGGTGTGGTCCTTCCAGGGCCCCGTGTTGAGGGTCGGGGTGGGGCCTTGGATCCTGGTCCAGTCAAAGACGTCGTCCTGCTTGTCCTGGGTCCAGTCGCAGAGACCTTCCTCGAAGTTGCACATCAGCTCTGGGGCTGCAGACAGAAAAGTAAGCGAGAGCCAAAACGGCATCAAAAGGCTCCCTTTTCCAGTCTCAGGCAAGGAGAGTTACTAAGTCAACCTCATAAGCTTTAGTAGGGCGGTACACCACACAATAGAACGGTTTGTTTCACATCAATATAAATGGTAGCACCTGCTGATACAGGTTTTAAATGGAAATCGTGCTGGTTGTTCATCCACAAGTTAACTTGTGGTAGGGTTTGAATGGCCTTATACTCACACTCACTGGTCTGTTTACCTGGTCTGACGCCGTTGCCCATTTAACTTGAATGGATACACTTATGTTCTATTGTGCTGGAAGTCACTCTGAATAAGAGCATCTGCTAAATGCCTGTGATGTAAATGAGAGGAGGCGCGCGCCCGCGCTGCCGGGACTCACAGCAGCCCTCCTCATCCGAGCCGTCCCCGCAGTCGTCCACCAGGTCGCAGCGCAGCAGCCGGTCGATGCAGGCCCGGCTCCTCTTGCAGTGGAAGCGGTCGTGGCCGTGGCAGTGGGCGGCCGGCGGGGGCAGGGAGCAGTTGTGGAAGGCGATGTCGTCCAGGGCGGAGACGCCGTCGAAGAAGCCCAGGCTGAGCTTGGCCAACGAGATCTGGAAGGGCCGGGTGATCCGGCCCAGCTGCACCGTCTCCTGGTGCCAGCGGTTGCCTTGGTTGTACAGCGTGCGCCACAGCACGGTGATGTTCTCCACGCCGTCAATGCGCAGGTACATGTCCGCCGCGCCCACAGAGTGCCCGTAGTTGTAATGCCTGGAACAGAAATCGTGCCTACTGCATCCGTCTCCATTTCTAACTGACCGTGGTGGTCCTCTTAGCTCATGGAAGCATGAATAATTTACATTTAACGAGAGGTTTATAGTCCTGAATTATTCATAATTTGAATTTATTTGCTGTAATATGCATACTGCGGTTCCCGCTGTTGTCACAATTAAATTGCAAAAAATACACTGCGTATGGGTGAGAATAAAAGCAAACTTATTACAACCACTTTCAAACATTGTCAACATCTGCCAAGGCCTGGGGAAGTCTGCCAGGTTATGTCCTCTTCAGTTTACCTGATGTGAAAGGTGCACCATCCAAAACTGGTCACTGACAGTGATAACCATGACAATTTGTCATTTCAAAAAGTCAAAACAGCACGTCAAAAGCTGAAAAGTGATGACCCCTGAGACTGAGTTGAGAGAAAATGAGAAATTATGGGACTTAATTCAATCCATGGTTAATGTGTAAGTTTAAGGTTTATCTGTCTGAAGTTCTGAACACGTATTTCAAATGCAACTTTGAACAAAAAGTAAACATTTCCTCACCAGAATGTCATGGTGCAGCCGGAAGCTGACTGCTGATATTTGGGACCACGGAGGAAGGCTTTCTGAGAGAGGCTGCTGCTGTTCTTTAACACAAACATGAAATGGCCTACACAGACAGAGAGAGAGAGAGAGAGAGAGAGAGAGAGAGGAGAGAGAGAGAGGGAGAGAGAGAGAGAAAATCGAATAAACTTCAGAAATACTACTGGTATTAAAAATAGCAATAATTCAAACAATCCAGTGAGGTATTTCATTTTAATAACAGGCTTGAGAGGCGTTGAATTGTATCCATCATTCAAGCAGCTGAGATCATTTCCCCAGTCTCTGCTCTTTACCGAAATGCCAGGCAGAGTTCTTAAGTGCTTGACTCAATCTGTGTGGGGTTTTATTTTATTTCTTGCGGCTTGCATAAAGCCATTTTCTATCCGTCCTCAAAGCTTTTTTACCCTCAATCTTTTTTTCAAGCCTCTGAGGTAATTCCACACAATATGCTGCTTTCACACCGTGTGAAGCATAAATGCAAATACAGCAATTAAGGAACTGCGACAAAGACAGTCATTTCAGTAACCTCTATCGGGCACGCTCCCCTGTGACATTAGCAACAAAAGCTGCATCCAGCTATTTAAGCCATACACGCTGTATCACCTCATTGGCTACATGAATGAATAAGCACTCACATTGCCACTCAGCATACACACAATGAGCTCTAATGACTACTTAGCAGTTCTCAGGTTTTGACAAGGTTGGTATGGTTTCTCTGAGGATGTTTCTCTAACCACATATGCTAGCTAAATACTTAATCAATAGGTCATCCTGCATGCCATTTTCATGTTGTCGTTAATGAGGCAACTCAGTGGACAAGAGCTCAAAGGGGAATGAGTGACAAAAACAACATTTTGGGACATGGGGTGAGTTTGTTTATCCATGACGATAGACTTGCAAGTTGGCCAACCATAGATTATCATCCAAGTAAATATGATGTAATAGTTACTCACTGTTAAATTTACCTAGCTAGCAAGCTTCAATAGTTTGAATTGGGCATGTTTGAATATTCCATCCTAAATAAGTGAACAGCCAAAAAAGCCAAAAGTTGTTTTTTTTCAGTATTCATTTACTATCTAACTGCTATGGATCTCCACAAGTCTGCAAAACTCTGTCCTTTGCAACGATTATTGTCATCTGAGATAGGCAACAAACAAATTGGAAATGGCTGAAACTGTGAAATGACCTCCATCTACCTTGTTATAACATTCATGTCTTTAAGATTGTGTCTGCAGGAATGTGAAATGAAACAAACAAAAGATTCAAGATGTTGAAGAAGGGGGTTTTGACCTCTCTGGACAATAGCTCTTTGTAGAGTCAGAATCAGACTTTATTGGCCAAGTATGCTTTTGCACATACAAGAAATTTGACTCTGGTTCCAATGTCTCTCGTAGTGCTACTGTACTGAAGCCGCCAACCATGGCGCCATCTTGATATCTTTTGCCATCACCATACCATTCCTCATCAACAAACCCCGCCCTCTGATAGGTTCATGGCTGAAGCCTAATTAAAACGCAAAGCATTACGGGAAATCTGCTTTGGAATAGATGCCCTCAGTAATGACTTGTTGGATCAGTACATCGGGTGTGCCATAGCACTCCTTAGAAGGCTAGGATAAGGCTTGTCATTAAACCTCTGGTCATGCATAAACACATATCAATCAGATAAGGCAATTTATTGTGTAATAAAATATTAGTAATATAATGTAGTAATATATTGCGTGGTTTAGGGTGCAGCTTCACCCGGGTCCAAAGCTGAGAGCCTGCTGACCTTCAGAGCTGTTGGTGGTGTGGTCCTGCGGTGGGGCCTGGTCCTGGAAGTCCACAGGCACCGCTGCAGCGGAGCTTCTGATCCAGTCGAACCCGTCCCCCTGAGCAAACTCATACCAGCCGCAAGAGCTCCGCTCAAAGTCACAACGCGCCGCTGCAGCGGGGAACAACGTGACACTGCTGTTAAACCACACTCTGAACAACGGAAGATGAAAGCAAGGCCCAACTTAAAAGTAACTGCACAGATATTTTTTCAGATTCCTACCCTGATAATTACACGCTGTGTCAGTATCATCAATAGAGCTGCTCAGGTATTCAAAAAAGCTTTTTCTTGCTGCACTGTATGCAGATGATGTTTACACATGCTGCTCTCTCAGGTTTCACGGGCCTTCTTTTGCTTTTATCATAAGAGCACGAGGGTAACAAAGACTTAGGCCTTAATGATTGTGTAATTCTTATTGCTGAATAAGTACTGGATCATCACTTTCATTTATTGCACTGCTAGGCTCTGTAATAGGTTTCTCCCCTAGTGATAATGTCTCTGCCGTTTAGGTGGAGCACAGATAATGAGCCGTGCACGGCAGAGATCTGGATAATGATTTTGCCAGGAAACTAAATACAGAAGCTTGAAATTATATTGACAGCATAAACACGGGTATTGGCATGAGGTAATCATAAACAGGAAAGCTTGCTGGGAATACTGCAAAGCTCTTGTGGACATTTCGTATGAAAGATACAAAACTATGTCGTCATAACAGAATTTGGCACATAATACTTTACCCATGCCAATAGAGTGACTTCCTCTGACCAGATCCAATTAATTTGAAATTATTTGATTCTAATGAGGTCCACTGTAACTATTCTGTTAAACTATCGTACACACATCATCTGTCAAGTTAAGTGAATAAACAGCTCAACAAATTGCCCTTTCATCAAAAGCAAAGCATTGACACATTTAGGGTGTGCTGTGCTGTACTCACGACACTCAGCCTCATCTTCCCCACCCGGACAGTGTGCGGTGAAGTCACACACTTTGCTCTGATCAACACACTCCCCGCTCTGACAGAGGAAGGAGGGGGGTCGACACAGAGGGGGTGGGGGCATCACAATGTCCTTTGCTGAAAAGAAAAAACAAAACAAAACAAATGCATCCCTTACACAGCAGATCATGAGTTTTCCGGAGGGAAATGATATTTAACGAAACGAACAAACCTACACAGTGCCGCATCATCACACCCTATGCACCTGAGCTAGGCGCTAGGCAAGAGGGCTGGGAAAAGGTCCAGAACTGGAGACTCTATCACTCCCCTCTTTTTAAAACGTCTGAACTTTTCGGAAATAACATTGACCTTATTTTGCATTATTCAGCGAGTGTCAAAGCGTGCACCTTGCAAAGCAATGCACAATGGTTGGTTATATATTGAATGACAGGAACAGTCAGTATGTAAGAGACTCCATTCCACCTGCTCCTTCTGGTGGGTTTAATAAAGGACAGTGTTATTGCGCGAAACACTGCCTCATACTACAACAAGGGATTTAATAGCCGTTCATGAAACTTATTGCAATACTTTTTTATTGACATTTATTATTAAATTCCCCTTTAGGGAAATCAAACAACTTATTCAAGATATATTTCTTCTTTTTGTGGAACTTTGCCAATATTACTAATATTTACTTATTTGCTAATCTAAATTGTCAGACACAAAAAATTAAGCTAAAACGAGATTAATAGAAAACACCAATACTCCATCATGTAACCAAATTACACATCTATCACACTGTCATGTGCAAAGAAGAATGAAATTTAAATAATGGTCTCCTTCTCTGACAAGTGCATACTGAGTTCATCCAGTATGATCAGATCCATACATTTTAACTTATATTAACCAATGCATCAATTTCTATGTGTTATATACAGTATGTGTCAAATATAATACAGTAAGTTTCAAAACACTCCTAGGGTTTTTTTTTTTCTTTCAGCAATGACAGATTTGTCTTTGTGGCCAAGTGTTGCTGCACTAAAACATATAAATGTAATGTCCTATATGTCCAAAGCATTGAATCATAGGTATTTAAAAAAATATACTTTGGCCTGGTCAATGTTTAACCCCCTGTCTCAATTCATCTGTCTGTCCAAACAAATACAGAGATCAGTAAATACACAAAGTTATTTTAATCTACCTTGTATGATTCTCCAACTGGCACTCTCCCTGAAGGTTTTACTGCCATCATCCTTGGCAACAAAGATGTTCTCATCCACTCTGTGAATGTAGTGACCTGGCAGGCCAACAGCTTCCATGGCTGTGAAGCCAGGCAACCATTTGTCTTTGGTCAGCCAAAAGGAGGCTCTTAATGAGTCAGCTCCAAGGGTTGGAATCTCCCCCACAGACACCCTGCTAGGGCCATAGAGGGAGTGGCAGAGATAGAGAGAGCTGTTCACTGTCCACTGAAATGAGACGGAGCCGACGAGGCCCTGGTACAGGCCCGGGGTTATGAGACTGAATATGGCTGCCGGCTCATCGATGACACTGGCCACACGGGCCCACCCCTCACTGACCACTGTCATGCCCCACGGATCAGAGAGGGAGTCTTTGCTCAGGAGAACCACAGGTCCATGTTCTGGGAGAAAAAAGGCAAAATATAAAATATTAGTGAGTGGGTGAGATTTTCATTCACTGGCATTTCTGTTAGTATGTGATTTAAAACATGTATTCAAACTCAGATAAATGCATATGCACAGACAAACACACACACACGTGCACACACACAGACACACACACACACACACACAAGCGCATGTGTGCACGCACACACACACACACACACACACGCACATAAAATCAGATATTGATATAATTCGTATGGAGCCCACAATAACACAGCAAATGATCATGACAATAGTGGATGTTTCATGAAATGATCAATGATCAACTTAATGATCAACCAATCAACTGGCCTACAGAAGAAGAACACAGCACAGACCACCAGGCTTGCTGCACGTTTCTCAACTGCCAGCAGGCAGTGTCTTTTTTTTTTCTGAAAGAGGTGAAATAGCATTGATGCATCCCTCATGTAAAGCCTAATAAATCTTATCTCATGGGTGGGATCACCGAGGGAAGACGCATCCCCAGAAAATCTATTCAGCGCCCCGCTGTGTTCTTTTCTATGGATAGAAAATCTTTGGACTGATTGGAGAGTCCAGACAAACAACTGCGGGTATTATTCAACTGAGGCTGAGTGATTCATCTGCCACAGCGTGTTCGGAATGCATTGCATTCGGCTGCAGGTGCTAGGATTCAGAACATTAGGTGAAAAGCACTGTGAGCCTTTCTGTGGTTCACATCATCGAAACAGGATCATGAATAAAAGAAAAGGATAACTGTACTTTTTTGTCTCTGTGTACAGTTGGTATTTAATTGGACAGTGCTTCTGTCAGGTTTTTTCCCTTTATCCACATGAAATCATTATTGGCCAGACAGAATATGTATGTGTCAAGAGCTACTTTGTCAAAGCTGAAAACATACCAGAAGATTGAGGAAATAATAATAATAATAATAATAAAGGATGCTGTGCTTAAAAGCACCATTGTAAATGCCATAATGACAAATTGCAAATGGAAAGTGAAGAGCAGACAATATTTGTCCTGCCCAAAATATGCAGATGTGTGGACAGTGAATGGACTCCAAAGCCCATGACTAGAGCCATCGTGTCACCTCAGCTGGTCCCTCAGTAAAACACTCGCCTGTGGTGCTCGTGCTGGTCCCTGGAAGGGTGGTGTTGGCTGGACGGCATTCTGGTGTCAAGCTGATGTCATCTAAAGCCACCGTGGCATGAGCTATACTTAGAGAGGCCTGGAGAATGACCTGATGGGGAGGAAGAAATGCACATTAACAGGAAACATCCTCCAAGCAATTCTTGTGTTTACTGTCTTTTGGAGACATTACGCAACACAGCATTATGCCCTGCGGCACTTTCTGAATAGCCTGGGATCTCAGTATGG
This sequence comes from Megalops atlanticus, assembly GCA_019176425.1. NCBI lineage: Eukaryota > Metazoa > Chordata > Actinopteri > Elopiformes > Megalopidae > Megalops > Megalops atlanticus. The sequence goes on from CM032876.1 coordinate 52,393,609, forward strand.
GTCTGCTCTCATAAGAGGTATGAACTGTGAGGTCAAACCAATTAAAATTTCCACCTCTCCTCTGCTTCTGTTCACTATCTGCCATGTTTGCTCAAGAGATTTATAAATAACAAGAGGCCGAATCTGCTCATTTTTAGCTTGGCCAGTGTGGGCCTGTGATCACATCATTCTGCTCTGTAATAAAACAATCCAAGAGTTCCCTCACTACTGACTATCAATCTGACTGCATTCTTGATAGTTATGTTTCAGTGGAACATAGCAGGGGTCACAGGGGCATAGCTCAAAGCGACCTCACCTGGAAAGGAATCTTGCTCTCGGGGGCGTCCGGCTCTATGTCCACCTCCACCCTGATCCATCCAGCCATGACCATGGGCTGACTAATGACAGCCCGTTTCCTCAGAATTCCGCCCAGCGCTGTCCTAGTGAAAAGGGCCAGCTCTGCACCCTCAGACATCTGGTACCAGAACCTCAGCTGTGGAGGCAACCCGCAACCAAAAGCCAACATAAGAAAAGCTCTTCACACACAAGCTTCATGGAACCTTCCAGAAATGTGAGATGTCTGATGAATGCAAGTTCAGAGAGGACAGAACCTGGCAAGGAGATGATGTTTCTGTGGCTTTGTGTAAGACAGGACTTCCGAGCTGTGCCACCATGGGCCGGTCAGAGAGCAGAGTGCCACTGATGAAAGCAAATAATCCTGACAGAAAGTAAGAGTGACTTCAGTATAATACATAGATCTGGAACAATAGTAGGACAGTATAAGTAGAGGCACAGCTATTATAACATTTCATCTTTGATGAAAAATTTGTACTGAACCCACAAGGAGCTCCTATGTATTATATGACTTACTCACCATGTCCTGTGCCTAGGGTATGGTCTGCCCCAGGTGCCTCTGGGTAATCGCTGGAATGCCCATCCGCTCTGCTCCAGCTGGCATTGCCAGAGTTCAGATGCTCCCAGCCACACCAATCAGACTCAAAACTACACATAGTGTAGTTAGCTAAAATATGGCAAGAGCAAAACACCCTGTTGAAATAATTGCTTTAAAAATAACTTTTATTTGCCGATTTTTTCTTGAGAAGCTACACTATCAGAGATTACTACATATTCTTTATCACTGCTAAAATCCCCTAAAAGGACAGATTATACTCTTAAGCAGACTGAGGGCACAATTGATAAGAAAATGGCTTCAGGGCTTCTTGCCAGAGACTTTCAGGTGAGGTTAACCAATCATTTTACCAATGATTGGTTAACCTCACCAATCAACCAATTTAACCACCTTACATGCATACCAATTTAATGAGTGTGGATGCAATATGTAAATTAATGTACACATTATGCAAATTGATGTACCAAATGCTTTGCATTTGTATACAGTGTATATCATTTATGTACACATTAAACAACACATTAAATGTTTACAAAACTTTTGTTCTTGAGTCTAACAGTGACAGTAAAAAATATGGTTATATTGGTTATCTTACTATGGTAAAATAAATACAGTATTTATGGTGAAATGCAGAAGTAATTTCTGAGAGCTATTTTTAAACAGTTTTTTTGACTCTCAAAACATGCAGAAACAACTGCATTTGTCTCCATGTTGGTTCTGCATTTGTCTCCATGTCAACTTTTTGAGGAAGAAACCAGTTATGCTTTCTCAGAGATTCTTCCCAAGCAAATGTCATGCTAGCTGTAACCACATACGCTTGCGCGTATACCTAGAGTGGCAGAATCAGGCCTGCAAAGCTGCATGGTTTATCATCTGAGCATAAGTGGGGCTTTATGCCTCTGAAGTGGTCCATCAGGATATATTCAGCTTGATGAGCCGTCGCACTGTAAAATGCACCCCGGGACACAAGACAGATGGAATCAGAAGGACAGAAAACAACGATGACATTGGCCTGCCATTCAGTTAACCACGCTAGGAATGGGATTTCAGAAATGCGCCCCCAGCCGACAAGGGTACAACACTCTGGGGCCTACCAAAGCGGGATTATAAGCAAAAAAAACATTTTTCCTCTGCCAGTTGACCGGAATGCTTTTATCCTGAGAGACCCTTCAGGTCTATAGATACCCTCTGGACTTTGAAATGAGAAAATCAATGTAAAGTTATGACCTCCATTTATTTTATAGAAAAGGAGAGTGGGGGTATAATCCTTTTGTGTGAATTATAGAGACACTAAAGATTTCCATAAAGATGGTGCGGGATTCTCTGAGCACTGGAACAGGAAAAATACGGCCATACTAAAAGAAATAAAGCGGAGAATCAAGAAATCATATTGTAAGCATGCGATACACTGAGACTGTAAATTAGCGTACAATGGAAGGGAATGACTGGTGTGTTTACTGTCGCTGAGAGATTCATGGAAGACGAGATGAATACAAATGAATGCGATCTATCCTTTCTGACGTCTGAATGTCTGAACATCATACGGCGGAGTTATGACTGATTTACGAGTGACGCATTGCAGCTAAAGTGTGGATAAAATATGCCTGGGTGGGGGTACAGAGGGATGAGCACACGCGTACGTGATGGCCCTGAGCCCGTGTGCACTGGTTACACTTATGTTCTACCGTGCTGGGAGTCACCGTGGATCAGAGCGTCCGCTAAATGAATGTAATGTAATGTAATGTATACACTATGGACCATGCCAGCTCCGGCATGACAAGGACCCCTAACTTCATAGCAGCGGTTTTCTGTGTTCTTTCAGTACAGTTGTGACAAAGCCCCAGGGGCAGGTGGGGACAGACACGCCAGACACCTACAGCAGAGCAGCCGATCCTCATCGATCCCCCGGCGGCAGTCTGGGTGGTAGTCACAGAGCGTGGAGCTGGGCACGCAGCTCTCCTCTCCACAGGCCCACGTGCCCTCGGGGCAGAGGTCGGGTGTCGGCAGGGGCACCACCTTGCACTCGGAGAACAGGAAGCTGTCCAGGGCGATGAACCCACCATCGCCCGCGACGTGGCCTTCGAACTCGATCTGAGAAGCACAAGCACAGCACGTATTCACAACAGCAGGCCTCGCAATGAGGCTGCACAGCAACCTCTAATTACAGCGGATTGTTAATTGTTACGGGGGGACTGAATTCATCATGCCTCACAGAAAGTTTCAAAGTCATTTATCAGGGAGGACAAGAAGAGAAATACTTTTTAAACAGCAGAAAAATGCTAACAAAAATGGTAAACAGGAATCCACTAAATTCTGATCAAAGATGTTAACTTTCAGTACCACCATCTAGTGAAATGAATGATTTTTGTTGAGACACTGCTGTCTGGGAAAATTTCTTTTGTGCTTTTGAATTGAACCTGGTTTAAACGAATTAAGATGGGTGAAGACTGGAGCATTAGATTGTCATCATATTCCAACGATAAGAACATCCAGCCATATCAACAGAATGAGAGATACTGTGAGATTAGACTTGTTTATGCTGTTGCACAACAGTTATTAAATGTATCACAAGTTATTAAGTCTGGGGTGTTTTGTAGGTGGTTTGATGTGGTAAACAGGTCTTAACTTGAGAAATGTAGACTTTGACATTATTTTAATAGTGTTGTCTTTAAAAACACTTCTCAAATGTGATTCTCATTTGATGTTCTGAGTGACTGAAGTTTCACTGTCAAACAGTTCAGTTTGACAATTTTCATGTCAAACAGTTCAGTCACAAACTAGTTTCAAACTAGTATACAAACAAACATCATATAAAACTTTTTATCCATCTACTGCCTTTTATCCATCTACTGCTTGGTTTATATGTGCCTACTGTTTGTTTAGAAAAAAAAAAATATTGGCTAGTTGTAATGTACGTATCACCAGTTCATAAACAGTGTAAGTAGGCCTATGAAATATTGTGACCTCCACTTTTGAGGTCAGTAAAAGAATTTCATCTTTTTCAAGTCGAGCATTCTTCCCTGAAAACCTGCCCACCAACGCAGAGCTGTGTGAGGTTGCGAAAGCTCTGCAGTGTTTGATATGGTGGAGCTGAGCATTAATAAAGAGAGAAGAAGGGAGGATGCCTGAAGGGAGTTGGCAGCACTAATTATCAGGAAGAGGTGCACTGCACTGGAGCTGTCTGTTTCCTTCCTCCCCACTCCCTCACCCAGGAAACAGAGGCAATAGACCACAGGCTGACTGACAGCAAGGCTATCAGCAGCATGCTTAATAATGATCACAGACACCGAGTGATCAGAGAGCGGCTTCATTCTGCAAGCTTTTCAGTGCAGCACAATTGACACAAAGAAGTCAGAGGGGATTACGTGTGACCGGATTCATGAAAACAAAACAAAGTGACAAACCCTCAGTGATTTCTGTTTTTTTTTCCTTGCAGTGCACTTCATTTTCCTTTGAAATGAAACCGGCCTCAGCCTGGAAATAAACACAATCTGAAGCTGCTCTTTTCAGTAGGGCTGTCCTGAATACTGTTTTTTGGGCTCCGGATCTTCGGTAGTAATCAACAGCGAATATTTGATGCCTCAGCCGGGGGGGGTTGGGGTGAGATGTCGTCCATCTCAGCCGAAAACTGATGGACATTTCTCCATTCTCGGCTGAGATGGATGGCATAGCGCTGCAACACATGTCTTTCCGTTTAATTAAAGTTAAAAATTAATTTTTAAGGATTCTGTTATGCTACAGTATTGTTGTTTGTATTGTTATTTGTTAATAAAAAAAACATTTTCCAAAAGGTTTGGTGTGTTTTATGCATGTTTGTAATCCCGAGGGGTTTGGTTGTACAAGGTCCTATCTACGCACTTTTTGTGACATAATAACAGCTTGTGACAATTTTTCTTATCATGGATAAATTATAGACCTACGTAAATGCTCATAATAATAGGCTCTGAATCCGAGACAACACCTGACAAAGCGCTGTGAAACAGAAGTGCAGAAACAGCATACTAGCTCCAACAAATTTAATATTTGAGATTTAAAATTTATAATTATTTATAATTTCTTTATTGTCATTTCTCAGTACTCGCATACATTGAAACGAAATCTGTCCTCTGCATCCTATACACTCATCGCCGTCACTACTTACGGAGCCACGGTATTTAAAAATGGTCTCACACCCCACTGGAAGCAGAGAGAAGCATGGCATCACTGCAGCTAGCATCCTCCCCGCGTGACAAACTTAGCTAGGGGTCGGTCGAAACAATTCCATTCGAGTCCCAAAGCACAAGCGCGGCGATCACAGGCTACTTTTTATTTCCCATCACCATGATGTTCACTGCTGTGAGCGAGAGGGATGTCAGGCGCCCAAGCTGAGATGGTATATATTTCCATGTTTTAACAGTGCAATTAAAAAGTATAATATAGTACAAGAATGTGCTGACAAAGTGCATTTTGCAATTTGCCTTTATTGGTAGCCTACAAACAAAAAAAAAAAAAAAAAAACAATATCTGAATCCCAAAATTGAAAACCGAATACCTACCCAACGAACAAATATCCGAATAGTCGAATATTTGAGTCCAGCCCTACTTTTCAGCACATCCAGAAACAGAGGTCTCACTGAGTTTCTGATAGGGACTCATTGTTGGAGAAAGGAAAGACACAAACTCTTGGTGCTGTGAAGGAACACTGTATCTCAGGTGCAAATACTTATTGCTCAACCTAGTCCAGCAGATTATACAGACACAGTGATACTCTATTGGTGTAACATCCAGAAGTATTTTGAAGTTCTGAATGGACTGTAAGAAGTACTAACTTTAGCAAAGCTTACCTGAAATTCGTCCAACCCATCTGAGAGTGGAATCTCGCCATGCATCCAAAAGATATCTGATCCTTTGCTGGTATTGAAAATGACCTTATTTTCCTGTGGTTAAAAAGAAAAAAATATTGACAACTTCTACACACACAAAACATTATTAATTCCTCCAGCAATGAAGTTCAAAAATGAGTTACGAATGACGGTGTACTTTCACAGATGTTATTTGCTGCTGCTGTTTTGACTGCCACCAGACTGAAAATAATCAGGAATTAAAACTTGCTTAGACTTTTTTAAAAATATTTGACTCACAATTACATATATAAATATTTTTGTTACTGAGAATTTATTCACAGATCAGAGAGTGAGACGCTGAATCACGAATCCAATTATACATCCTCAGTGAATCAATAACATGCTTTCATCATCGCAAATATCATGATGAGGGCTGTGTCTCCTCTCTCTCTTCTTCTGTCTTGCATTGCTTCAGAGCTTGTGTGGTGAGCCGGTCTAAGCCATCTTGTCATCTTCTCCCAAAACACATTCAGCACAACAAGACAGAGGAATGCATTTGGCCTCCTGTGCTCATTAGTACACCCATGGACACGCAACAAGTTAAGACATGAGTTTAAGGGCAGCAGTGTAGCAATAGCTGTAAGGCTCTTAATCAAAAGGTCGCAGGTTCAATACCATGCTGGGGCACTGCTGTTGTACCCTTGGGCAAAGTACTTAACCAAGAATTGTCTCAGTAAATATGCAGCTGTATGAATGGACAACATGTAAAAATTGTAACCTATGTGGGTCACTCTAGATAAGACCATCTGCTAAGTGACAATAATGTCATGAAATGAGGCAACTCTTTCTGTTCGACACATCCAGCTCTCTGTGGTTCTTACCAGCTGGGTGTGCAGCCACACAGTCAGCGTACTGTTGCCCTGAATGTTGTAGTGAAAGAGGAGGACACAGGAGGGTGCTGCAGAGTGGAACACCGAGCTGTTCAGGAATGCAGTCCCTGGGAGCTGGTCAGTGTCAGCTTGCACCCATAGATAGTGACCTGGCAAAAGACAGGACAGAGCATGGTCCTTCAAAACTCACTGGCATTCCCACAATTCTGTTATTCAACAAAGACATTATGGATCGGTAAGGGAAATCCACTTCTCATTGTGCATGCGCAGACACACAACTGGAAATGGAAACAGTCAAGAATTTGTGTCAAATGTAGGATGTGCCAGTTAATCACTTTCTAAGTGACAGTGTTATTGATTGACTTTATTTAAATATCCAGGGATAAAATACATACATAAATAAATGGATATAATTGTTAGTCACTCTGGATAAGAGCATCTGCTAAATGAATGTAATGTAATTTAATCTACAGTGGAAATCAGTAGCTCAATCCATGGATGGATCCAGAGGCCCTAAACTCTAACTCTGTAACCCCAGAGAGAAACTGAAATGTTTGTCTGGATACTGATACAATTCTGCATCTCAGCTCTTACATGAGTTAAATGTAGAACTCATTTTGCGTCAATGGTGCTTCAACAAAGAATATACTCTCAGCCCAAACATATCTCCTAATTTGTCTTGCTTGAGCAAAGATAACATTCTTCATGTTAAAATTAAACTATTAATCCTTCAAGGACCCGGAGACAAAATCAAATAATTATCCTAGATCCAGTTAAATACATTTTAGAAAGCCTTGTTTCCACATTAATTTAACTATGAATGATATACCCAGAAGTGTACAAATCATTAAAGTCTTGAATTAACTATGATGGAAAAACACCTTTTTAGGGATAAAATCAAATTCTTTTATATTACCATTCAAGAGAGATAAATTGCAAATGTAAACCATGCACCAGTTACAACTCAGGCCATTATCAAAAGCATATTGGGAAAAAAGCAACCAGATATATTTGCACTTTATGTCCCCTTCCCTAGAACCTTGAGGCACCTTCCCTGGAACCTTAACACACACACACACACACACACACACACGGTCACACGTTAGGTACCTTCCGGGGATCCACTGCTGTGGTCCGTGGACGGTGCACTGCCACTGAGGACAGCATCCGCAGCCTTTACCCGCTTCCAGCCTGAGGGCCTCTCTGTCCCCACTGCCAGCCATCCACACAGCCCTGACTCAAAGTCACACTCCGCCGCTGCAGAAACACACACACTGACAGGGTCACCGCTCTGTCACATCCAAACCAATCGCCCCTTAAGACTGAGTGCACAGCATGCATTTTCCTTAAAGCATTCATAAATATCCCAACTTCTCCACGCTTATCGCATCTTTACTAACCACCGAAACATTTTTATTTATTCTCTGATAGTGAAGACGAGCGTATAGGAAATCATTCTCAGCCATAATTTATTTCAACATTTTCAGCTCTGGAATTAGATGCTGCGCCGGGGCCTAGTAAAGGCGATGCTATCATCTGCTCGCCGTTAAATTTGCCACCTGCACCTAAAACTGAATTACAACATTACTTACGACAGCCACTTTCATCCACCAAGTCAGGCAAACAGTCATAAATAAAGTTGCAGAATTTAGCTTCCGGAACACATTTGCCACCACACATCCTGAATCCTTCACCACAAGGCAAGGTGGACTCTGGGTGTGAAAAAAGAAAGATCTGGTATGAGTGATCATCATTAATAAGTCAGGGACAGAATAATCAATGACCTGTTTGTATTAGCTTGTCCTGGTGTTAAATAATTCCCCCCCAACAGAAGGACAGTTGAAGGACCCTATTCTGCTTCCCCCATGAGTCAATACAGTTCTTATGGAGGTGAATTTGATGAATTCAAGCCTTCCTGTAAGATGCGCCCCATTGGTACAGGCAGAGTATATCAACCCCCCTGAGGGAGGTCTGCTCATTTGTCCCAGGACAGAAAGCACACCGAAGCGTTTGTTTATAAAAATCATAGACTCCGCTGTCCTGAAACGCCCTGGAGAGCATTACAGATTCAGTTCAGAACAACAAACACTCACAATGCGGCTGATTTCAAGCAGAAGTTTGGGATTGCAACTGGACCTCAGGGGGCCTGGGACTAAATTCAGGATTTCGATATATAAATTACACAAAAAACATATATATATATATATATATATATATATATACAAACCCTGAGGTATATATACATATATATATACATCAGGGTTTCTGTTATCCGGTTTTTGCCTGGTAAAATTTATAAAAAACCAATAAATATATCGAAGGCTATCCCTAAACAGGACATTTGCGTTTTAAGAGCGAAACAGCCTATTAACAGCCTACAGAATCAAATTAAGATGGTGCTGTGAAGTTGTCTGGAGGAGAAGAGAGTGACGCGGCTTTTGCGCATTGCAAGCTGCAAAGACACATTGGACATGTTTGATTTCAAGTCGGCAGCAGAGGACTTTGCCACAATGAAAACAAGGAGAAACCTGTTACCTGGTAGCCTATAGGCTACATTTGATGCCATGTAGGCCTAGCATTTTTTTTAAACAGGCTACAGATGTTACCGGTTACAGATGTTTCATAATAGCCCACATTTTAGCGGCTAATGTTGAGGTTTTGCTCAATCGTTACTGTTCGTTTTGCTTAATCGTTACTGTTCATTAAATAGTCAAACTGATTTGAGGTTGTTCTCATTCTTTTGTCAACCTAGGTGTACATTATATTTGCGTTTGTAACATAGACTGGTATTGAAACGTGAACGGTAAGTTTCAAATTTGTCCAGTAAAATAAATTCTTTTCAGACACCAGACCGGCAAGAAAAAATCCTAGCAGAAACCCTGATATACATATATGTCTCTATGTCTTTTCTGGGAGTCAGCTTTCTGTGATGGCATTTAAGATTAACTCAAAGGCTGAATGAAAATGGAAGGAAATGCGGGAAGCTGAAAAAAGAATCCCTCATTTTTATGGAACCTGTTATTCAGGAGAGGAGACATCAGTCTTACCAGGGGCTGTCACACAGCCTTCGCCAAATGCAACGTCATCGATGGCCAGTGCCTCTGAGGGATCGTTGACATTAAAGAGCTCCCCTTGAATTATCACCTGTCAAAGACCGGTACATTTGAGAGCAGCCTAGGTGCAGTGGTTAGGGGACCTCGTCTGAAGCCATGGTGGGCCCCTGGAGCAAGGTACTTTGTTTCAATTGCTCTGGTTAGATTGGGTTAAACACATTGCGGAAATGTTACCCAAGAAAATTGTATCTGCCAAGCAGAAGAACAATAATTTGATTGTTTGTGCAAAGGCAGTGCGGGGAGGGGAGAGGGCAAAGAATTTTAGCAACCCCTTAACCTCCATGTTTGAATGCTCAGACAATGATTCTTATGCACAAAATCAGCAGCAGTCCACAGCAGAACAAAGCGCCCATTTCTATTACTGGTATCAAGCTAATGACTTGTCCACTCTGATCAAAGTACAGGAGTAATGCTTCCACAGAGAGGTGTTTTATGGCATGCCTTGATTTATGACAGCGTTGAATCAACGTGCTGTGTCAGAACACTGATCGCTCCATGATATGAGTCGACACGCAAGATTCCAGCCATGCTCTCAAAGCACTAAGTCAAATGTCTCAGACAGAAAGCTATTTCAGAAACACAGACGCCAAATTGATAGGCCTTCTGTGGGCAATCAGACAACTGAGTGCTGCGTTTTAATTTTGTTTTGGTTATGATCTAATCAGATCCCTCAGTTTAAAAGAAAGGCAATTTTCATAATATACCACATACCAAATATCCACACATGAATATGATTTCTCAGAGGATGTATTTTAAAGTCTGATAAAAAAAAATTCTTTGCACAACAGGCTGATAAATGTATGCATAGACTCTCTTACAAATTTTTTAAATTTAAAACACTTGTTTTGGTTAATATGTGCAAAAATGAATTAACTCATAATATACTAAAATTACTTCCATAGCCATAAAATGAGGGTGGCATTTGTGAGAAATTAAGCACTCCACATGTTCAGCGTTGAAAACACCAGATGGTACAACAGACCAAAGCGTAACCGGGCCTCGGTCTGAGGACAACAAGGATAAACTGCGCTGAAGAAGGTGCCATCTCCCCTGCAGATGGTTTTGCCCAAAAGTATTTAATTTGGCTTTTCACCGCCCACCTAAAGTCATTTAATATAAACCAGATTTATCAATATTATAGTGTGATGCATCTCATGGAGCTCTCCAAACACAGTTTGTGGAATTTCTGTGTTGAGTGAATATTTTGCTTGAATGACACATGTTTTCAGTGCTGTTTAAAAGTTCAGTACTTGCCAATAGCCAGTAGCAATTTCTACTAAGTAATTAAAAAATAATTCCAAAAAACAGTCTGCCCATAATATCATTTCAAATTTAGAACAGATTCTTTTTGTGCTGAAATGCGGGACAGATATTATGGCTCTTTAAAATAATGTGGATTGCAGCAATTAAGTTCATAACAGTAATTACGGCAAATTGTGTTTAAGGCTTGGATAACCAACCTGGAATTTGTGGCTGCTTTTGAGTGAAAGCACAGAACGCTCCCAGACATCTCTCTGAGGGATAGAGCGTGTCCAGACATGCCTGTAAGTGCTGTGGAGGTGCTTTTGGGTCAGAACCCGCAGGGCCCCATTCACCCTCCCAAAGTAGTGGTAGAAGGTCACCTACAGAGAGAACATCAGAGGTGTAACAGGGTGTCACAAAAGTTCTCCAGGAAAAAGGAATCCTACCTTTTGCTTTCAGACAAAGGGATGCAAAGAGAGCATACTTACCTGACAGAAGCTTGTCGGAAGGAATACTGTGCTCCTTAAACGAGCAAAACCTATTCCTCCATTTTGTTGTGACAGAGAAAGGTAATGAGCTGGGCAAAAAGACATAACCACACATTCACTTTAAAGCTTACAAAAAGAACTAGAAGATCGAAATAGTGAACAGTTTGTTGTTTCATATCATAATTTGATTTATTCTGAAATTATTGTGTATTACATATTATAAGTTTTCTTAGTTTTCCAATGAATGTATGTCAATGGCATTTGAAAATGAAAAAGTTCTAACTTTGGTTTCTCAAAAGAAGTCATGTACAGTACCTGTGCTGTTGCCTGTGTGGTCATGGGTGGGCCCAATGCTCATCAGGCCTGTTACTCTGGTCCAGGTTGTGAGGCTGTCTGTGTTCTGGGACATGTTACAGAGGTCCCTCTCAAAGTCACACCTCTCAAAGCGGGAGCCTTTTACAATGACACCAAGGAAATAACCCTTCAGCTTCATACACAGAAATCAACATTTCCAAACCAGAGGAAAGACAAAGGGGACGCCATTTATTAAGCTATCATCTCTTCCTCTTCCTCCTAGCCTTTAGAATCTTTAGAGATGGAAAGGCCACACTGAGCCATGTGTCAGATGAGAGTACTTTATATTTGATTTTACCACATTCATTCTTGTATGGTACTTAGAGGTCAAATGACATTCATGGAGGCACATTGAGTTTTTCTGTAGTTTCAGTATGATAACCACTCTAGAGTGAATGAAAATCAGAAAACCACTTTGGCAGTATATTGAAGGGCTCATTTAATCTACTGCATGCTTTGGTCCAGATCAGTTTAATCTGTTGGGTCTGTGGCTAAACAACTTTCTTTACTTTTTAGTCTGAAGGAAACAGTAATGATGATCACTATGCCTCATGGACATTATCTGAGTTGAACAAAGTTTTAATCAAAATGTAGAAACCAATCTCATTTATGAATAGGCCTTCCCTGTTTTTGGATTGTCATAAGACACATAATCATACAAATTTAAGACGAAAGGCATACACATAGGTAAACAGTACATACTGCACTACGACATAATACGTAATTACATAACTTACCTCATTGGGTACTCGATCTCATACACACTCTCACAGACACGCACACAAAGGCAAGAGATGTATATATTGAGCTGTACTCACAGTCTCTCTCATCACTGCCATCACCGCACTGGTCCGTGAAGTCACACACATTGTCAGCAGGGAGACATGTGCCCTGCAGACACTGAAAGTCCCCCGAAGCACAATTCCTGGCAGCCGCAGACACCAAAAGACTCAGCACACACAGTGTCTGGAACTCGCGTGTCATTGGTCACCCCTGCAGCTTCTCTCAGATCTAAGACATACCTTGTATCACAAATTGTTTTCCAAATAAAAGGCACTCTAGCTTCTAGGATCCCCTCTGTGAGATGTTACGCAGGCTTTCTTGAATGATACAAATGTGTGCCCGCATAAAGCAAAGCCGTTTGGTTAGAACAGCAGTCAATAAACGGTTTATGACTGTTACTCAACAGGGCCCGTCTCCTGTATTTGTCGCTCATTGAACGTCACACTGTAGCGGGGTTACAGGTCAAGGGAGCATAATGAGGAAGACTTTGGTATTGGACAGAGATAAAGAGTTGTAAAACACACCTGCTGTTTCCCTCTCCTGGCAGCAGTCCCCCGGAACACTCACAGGGCCTGTAGTATCACCGAAACATTACCCAATGCCACGTCCGTGGCCATTGTTGTGGCTTTGAAACATAACTGTAAGGAATACAAATGAAAAAAAAAAATCATCTGCTCTGCTCCTTTGATGTAGGCTAATTAATAAAGCACCAGGGTAATATTTATGATGCCAAAAATAATCAGCCAGTATTGTTGAATGTGTCACTGTGATTCAATAACATCACTGTTATTGTAGGCTTCCTCTTCTTCAAGTACATGTTACAGTTCAACACTGCCCTTCATGGTATGTGAATGCACTATTTGACAAAATTGCCCTTTATAATCCACTCAAAGGCACATCAGCTCTCTTTATAATTTACTCAAAAGCATGGACACTTGAAAACAGCATTAATAAATTAATAACAGCAAAGCATTAAACACACTAGTGTGGTGAGAATTGACCTCCTACAGAAAGCAAAGGAAAGACCACACTAATACACTAACACAGTGGAGGCGCTTCTATGTGAAAGGGCTCTGAGGCTTGAAATTCAGTGATTTTTTGGGCCAAACCGTGATTCACAAAAAGGAAAAATGAGCTGTAGGAGCATCCTTTGTTCTGCCTTACAGGCGCTGCTGCGCTTTGCAAATGCTCATCCAGACATAATTTTATTTCACATGAATCAATAACTAAAGGACATCATTCAGCTGCATTATGTAATTCAATATAAATGTTGGGAATCCCAAATGAAATTATCCCTGAGGCAAGAGGAAAGACCAGACATTTGACATCGTTTTAGGGATAAATGGTGGAACTGCAAGATCATTGGCGCATTGATTTGCTTCAGGCCCACTGAATCATACAGTGCACACAAGGAAGTCCTGCCAATACTGTTACCTTCCCTGTGTCTGAAAAAGCCCTTGCTTCACATATCTCATTATTATGTCTCATCATGTCACAAATGCTGAGCTAAATACATAACGCTCGCATAATTAATGGTGTTAATGCTTCATTTTCAGTAAGTCTGAGGACATAATCTGCCTTTGAGAGTTTAAAAGAGCATTGCTCACAATGATGGATAAAATGTCAGATCTGGTGAGGTGCAAATAATCTGTGGCTCTGAGGGTGACAAAAATAGATCTGTGTCATAAGACTCCTCCATTTCTTTCTGCGATACGGAAGTACGGTATCCCCTTGCAAGAATCTGACAGCTGTAGCAGTCATCAGTTAATAAAGTCAAGATTCAGATATGATCCTTTAAATTTCATTAACTGATATTATCTGAAATACCATTAGCAGCCACTTGCTATGATTCATAATAAGGCATAAAATTCATGTATTGATTTTTTTTATTAATTTACCCACATTTCTCCACATTCTGTGAGTATCTTTAATGGGCTCATTAGCCATTTTCCGCAGGGATATAACATTACTGTCATTGTTAATGTGCATGACTCTAAAGAGTCAATTAAATTCATTTAATCAGCTCAGAAACACCTTCAAGGTTCATCCTGGTGGTATCGAGCTGATTAAAATCCAGACTGATGTCTCGAAGCTATATCTGTCCTTCTAGAAACAAACAACAGGGCATTCCTTTTGAGGAGCATGGGATACACCAGGAATGAAATTCATCTACAAACCAGTTAAACTTTCAGAGGACATAGCCATGTGACTATTATTCCATGCACATTACATAACCTGGATTTTTCTTTCTCTCAGTTCTAAAACATCAGCTGTAGATGGAAATGCTGTTCTGATAAGATGTGAGATGTGCATCTGATGTAGCTCATAAAATACAGATGGTAATGCAGACTGACGTCTCAATTCACTGAGCGGGATCTAAAAGGAATTTGATGAACATGCTTTATGGTTTCAAAATGTTTCAAGTGTTGTCTGTTGTTAAGATTATAATTATTTGTACATATGTCTAATGTCTCATTTTGAGGTGTTTTAAGTAAAGTTGAGCTTTGAGCAAAACCGAATTAAGCTGGAATCTTTGCTGTGATGCAAATGAAATGTGTCTGTATCTTGTAGGCGTGAAAACCATGTCAGCAACATTTGTAACTTGCATGGATTGCATGTGTTTTGCAAATAAATTGTCAATGAAATCATCGCTGAATTCTGTTTGTACACTTGCAGAAACACTGCACATCACTTTCATAGTTAAAATTGATTGTTTTTTAGTCGGAATCGTAATTTGTCCACGAAATGTGACATTGCTTTGAATGTGATTCACTGTTGTTTTTCTGTTGCTGGGTCATTTGATTCCCTTAGGGAAATAGCTCGACCTGCGTTATTAAAAAAGCATTTCCTCCTCTAAGGGTCAAAGCAAGCTCTACAGAGTCCACTGGATGCAATTCCCTCGGAATCAAACTGTGACTTTTTGTCGCTCACAGCTTGTGCATTTTCAGCCCCTGAGATCCAATTCACCTTCACTGACAGAAAGGTCAGCCCTCAACCTAACAAGTTACTTAAACAACAAAAAATGACATTCAATTTAGGTCCCTCGGCCACAATAACAACGCCAACAATTCGTCTGAAAATTACTATTCATTTTCCCCAGGGCACCTAGTATAGATTTAAATTCAGGTATAATGGGATTTTCGTTCCCCCTTTCATGTTGATGCCGGTGATTACAGTGACCTTTGACCTTCATCCATATTTAATGACTGTGCTTTTACAGTTCCTTGTATCTCCAGGGAGGCTGTGAGGTTTACCATCTGCTCTTGCTCACTGTATGGCAGATCTCTCAGCCAGGTGCCCATCAATATGCCCACATAGCAGGGCATGAAAACTCAAAACCTCTGATCAGAATTCATACAGTTGAAATCCTTTATTTTCAGTCACAGAAATCATAGACTTGAATAGGGTCTTTTGAGGGATGAGAGTATTTAAACATCAACAAGGGAAGAGCAGTGTACCATACTTTTACTATCCACCTTACATCACACAATCAGTTTTTTATGTTTTCTTTCTTGCTCTTTGAGTTCTATTTCCAGTACTTAAGATCTGAGTAATTCATTAGCCACATGTGCATCTCAATCCATTCTCATTTCCTTTGTGTAAAATAAATAATGCACAACACCAGCACTTGTATACTGTAATGATACATTCATGCCCTGAATATAAGTACACCGACTGAAGAAACATTTAAATGTAAATATTTACATTTAAAAAATGTAAAACTGAGACCAACTCAAATTTGAATGAGAATGAATTGTTGCAAAGCTGATGCAACAGATTGATAGATGTGATGCTTTGTGTTATTTTGGAAGGCATTTATAGAAGTAGTTTACCATCTGAATCTCTTTAGAGGGGTACTTTTTCAAAGTCCTACAATGCCATCCTGCAACTTTTGCAATGATTTTAATTCATTAATTCATGCATAGGAACTGACGGCAGCACCATATGTGACTATGCTTTGACTCTACACAAATGCATATTTATAAAGTAACACAGAGCACGGAGACAAATGAAAAAAAAAAAAATCTTGCTGCCCCCTCATTCATCCGCGTAATGATGTTTTCATAGTTGATAGTTCATAGTTTGACAACCTTTTAATTACAATGTAGTGAAAACATCCTCATTTTATTCTTCCCTCTTGTTATTTAGTGAGCTTATTCTATTAAACAATCCTTATCCATTTTCCCCCTTCAGTGATTAATCAGTTGTGGGGTGAAAAGAGCAGGTCATTCTGGCCAAAGTTTATTCTCGACAGCTGCAGCTGTGCTCGCCAGTGCTACATCGTTCCTCACCTTTCTTCCTCTGTTCTGGTGGGATGAAACGTGATCAGTGCTCATCTTTTTCATTCATGCAGCAGGATGTAGGCGCAGCAGCTGTGCCGTGGGGAGGAAAGGTCTCCCACTCCAGGAGGACTGCAGCGGTGTTACAACCTGGCCTCATAGACCCAGGGTGTTCTGTGTGGCAGCATGCCTACTGTATCCAAAAAGTAGTCATGCATTTAGCAGACACTCTTATCCAGAGTGACTTCCAGCACAATAGAACATCTACTGTCAGTAGATCCAAAGACAGTACATCTACTTTCTTCAGATCCTGGCTGTGACTTCCCTCTACTGGATCTACTCAGCTGGTCCAGGGGACGTGGCCTCTAACCCATCCTTAAGACCTACAGACAGCGAGAGGTTCTTTGTTTTTGTTAACCACATGGTGGCAGTATAAGGAATGCCAAACCTGGTGTGTGTGTCCAGAGGAAGATGGACAATCAACAGATAATAAGACAGATAATTTCTTCTGTCTTTTATGTACCATCTACCAACTGGCATGTGCTTGAGCATTGGGTGTTTCAAACAACAGACTAGTTATGCAACAGCAGCTTAACTATGAAATTATGAATCATGAAATTAGTATATTAGCTATCATTATGCACATCGTCTTGTGCTGCATCAGCTCTTTGTGAACTCCAGATTCTCCACCTCCTTGTCTCAGACTGTGCTCCCATACAAGTCACTATTAATTAACCAATTTAACCTATTACATTAGACTGACCTCTTTGGTGGAGCTTTGTAACTTAAGTTGAACCTGACCAATAATAGGTGTTGGAGCTCAGGTTGACTGATAATGTAAAGTATCAATGATTCATGATCACCCTTGGCTGAATTTTATGGAAATAAAAAATGTATAATTTAAAAAAAGGAATACAATAATATACTGGGACTGATGGCAATATTACTGTAGCATTTCCCAGTTTTCTACAAGTGGTGCTCTGGGTGTAAATCAAATGCTAAGCTACTGTGAAGCCTAAGGGGCCCAAAGATATACTTTAGTTCACTTGCTGGAGAATCAGCAATGGATTGACAGACATACAGCAAAAACTTATCACCACAATTTCATTTACTAGATGTGTTTAGTGTTCAGATCTTGCTTACTAGATCCACATGGTATTTTGATGGACACTATACATAAGTACATATAAATATATTCATGTGCATATATTCATTTTTATACAGTGTTCATAATAAATTATTAACAATCTTTCCAGGCTACTTATAAATGCATCTCAATTGAGGCAGTGATTCATTTGTATTGATCATTTTAAAGGATATTTTAGTTACAGAGCGTGGTTGCCTAAATGTAGCAGATATAACTGACATTTGAATTTGAGTTTACAAGTTCTATATCAGTTTTGAGCTTTAGTATTCAATAGTGGTGGGGATTAAGACATGCTGGGATAATTATGAGCAACTATGGTCGTGTTCAGTTTAACCAGGGCTTGAATTATATTGCTGAACAACACAATTTTTGTCATTAGATATATTTGTCTAACCATTTGATGAAGAGCTTCCACATATACTTGAGTGATGTCACAGAACTTCCCACAGATGCTGTGTTTGAAGTATGAGTCACAGTCATTGATGCATATGGGCCACTGGATAGCTGGGGAATCCATCCGGCAGGCAGAGAAAACAAGATCTGCTACAAACCTGCCTTTTCCATGCTAAACAGACAGCATTGATTAGTAAATGCTCTGTTGAATTAATCACTAATCACTCAGCAAAGTAGTAATTCTTACTGTACAGTAAGTGCTCAGCCTTTGGACTGGGGAAGGCTGTAGACATGGGGTATCAGAACCTGAGAAGACAAGAGGTTGACTGACTGCTTCTGTGACAGGCTGGTCAAGTGGTTCACCTAAATGTGACAACCAGAGGGGTGGGCAGATAGACAGACAGGCAAGCAGACATACAGACAGACAAGCAGCCTTTATCCTTGAGCCTTTTTTTCCATTTGTTCTTTATACTCCTCTAGCCCAAAGCTTTCCTGTCACGTTTTATATAGCTTACAATTCATCTAGGTGATCACTGAAATGTGCGGATGCTATTGAAGGCAGACAGTCCATTACCTGCTTAAACACCACTGACATTACCACTGAGCTCAGCAGCTTTCTGAATGTAAAATGAATATATTACATGTTCTGACACTTTAATGTGGCCCTCATAAACCTTATCCAAACATTCTATAATTTCACTTTATACTAAAACACAGATTGTGTTTTGTCTTGTCCCCTACACACCAATGCAGAGGGTTTGCAGACTGTTATAGTGTCTTGGTGTGTCCCTGTCACCTTGGTCACATTATGATCATCCTGTGACACACCTCTTATCCCCTACAACGGTGCAGATATTCTGCATGCTGCAGTGGCTGTCACTGTGTCTTGGTGTGCCCCTGTGACAATGGTCATGTTCTGATGTCATCATCCTGTGACGTGCCTCTATATGGGAAACGGGGTATAAATCTGGAGAGCTGTTCCCAGAACAGCATGTACCCAAGAGTCCTAGCTCCTCCCCTGAATCTGTATCCTTCTCACAATGCGCATGCTCTGACAGTATCTGCAGTAGGGAGGCCTGTGAACAGCATTCTCTGTCACTACTGTCTTCTGGGATGCTTTAGTAAAGATAAGATAAGATAAGATAGAACTTTATTGATCCCACAGCGGGGAAATTCACATGTCACAGCAGCATTTAGACAGGTAGAAAGAGTGGCAAAGTGCAAAAAGTGCAATAAAGTAAAAAATACAAAAACACAAAGGAATACAGAATACAGATGTTCCTTTTCCCAACAGCAAAGTCCTCTCCACAAGAAAAGGAAGAGCACCATGTCTTTCTGACTGATTCCTCTCATTTTTCATCAAGAGGAAGACAATGTGACCACAGCACGTATGCGTGGGATCAGATATGAGGCACATTTGAAAATGACAAATGGACATCAGATATCACGCCAGCAAAAGTTTCAGGATGGCCACCCTTATCGGACCTCGGTGTAAATATAGCCTCTGTTACCAATACCCATTTTTATTATTATTTTTGGCTATGCGTAAGATCTAGACAATAAAACTCTTAACTAAATGCAGATCTTGCCCTCCAATGCACCTACAAAGAGTGTAAATGCCTTCAGGTATTGGGTGTTCAAGTCAATTAAAATATGTCCACATCATGCCACATGTCAAAATTATTTCATAAATAAAATCTTTCCTGGAGATAATTATCAGATTGTGGGTAAAAATTTCAATTTAAAATGTACTTTGTTCCACCTCACTCAATGTTTCCCTTTTTCTCTGCTTCTGAGGAGCAGTCTCCATTCATTACGTGGTTCAATTAATTGTTTTCAATGGCCCATAGCTTCAATTACGTTCTAATCTGACCTAACTGCACGAAGAATTCTCTGTTCTTTTTTAATCAGCATTGCCTCAAGATTCAAATTTTAATAGCAAACTGTTGAGAGAGATGACAGCTGAATTACCTATGCAAATTCAGATTTAAGTCTTAAAGAACAAGAAATTCATACCATTTCATAAATATTAAGTGTAACCACAAAGTAACCTTTGAGGGAATAATTGATCTATAATGCACAATAGCTGCCAACACCCCTTTCAGTTGTAAGTTTCAACCACCTAAAGAAGCAAACATGGGGATTTGTGAATTGTCCACATAATACAGCTCACTGATAATGTACTGTGTACCCTGTCCTCAAAGAACTATCGCCCACCACATTAAAGTTAAGTGTTTACAGATAAATGAGTCATTCCCTTTTAAAGCAGCAGTTTGCTTACCTGATTACCTGGCTACTGTCTTATACATATTATCTGACCAACGATTTGTCAGATCCTCTTGCTGGTGCTCACGTCAACACATGGCAGTGAAACTGACAGTGACTCAGAAAAGGATGTGCAATTCTCATCCGAGTGCTAATATTATTTTTGAGGAGCTGGGCAGATAGGGTAATGGCAGAATGTAAGAGAAGTCACGAATCAACCACATTTATTCTGTTCAACAGCGTGGCTCTCCAATCATAACCATTCTGTCTCTAATGACCAGCGAAAAACATTGCCTACTTATTTTAGATCCAAGTGATGAGGGCATTTGATTCCACTGCCGTATCTGCTGCTGTGTTCCTTGTGTTAATATGCATGTGCTATTAAGGACAGGAGAACAGATGTAATTTATCTATTCAGGTAGACGGGTCCATGACTACTCAAAGCAGCATTGCTCTTGTGGGCTTAGATATAGATGGTGACAAGAACACAATGGCTCAGCCATAGTGAAAAGCTGTATTTGTACAGCTTGCAACTGATTGAGAGTGGTTTTGAAGGGGGATTAGCATCAGTCGCTAATCCCACTGTTTTCAATGATGTCTTAGTTCTTTGATTACCCAGGCAGGAACAGGAACAATCAGTAAGAACTTCAGAAGTTATGTGTAAGCTTTCTGTCTGTCACACACACAGTAACTCGGTGCATACAAAGTTCAATTCAATCCTGCAATTTTTTTTTTTTTTGACATAGAAGTCTGTGGCCAGGAGGATGCTCTGACTGTCACGTGTGGTTAAACCAAAAGAAAGTTTTTGCTGTGTAGGAACTGAGTGAAGCAACGCTGAGTTTATCCAAGTGCAGCCATCCGTCATACTGCTAGAAGCCTTGCTGCTTCTAGCCATCAAAATCTGAGTCCACTGTAGCACTTGTCTTCCACAGGGCCTCAGTGTTCATCACTGGCAAAACGAACGCAGGGCAATTAACTGGTCAGATATGAACACAACATAATCACTGAACCTCTGGGGCTTGTTCTGAGCTTAGGCTGAGCCATACAGCCCTGGTTCCAAACTGGCTGAGTCACCTACCAACGATGATAAGCCACCCATGCTTGTGGAACAAATTGGCTTCATTCCATTGGGTGTGGGGGGGGGTAGGTTGGCTAGAGTTCCCTCATCACACCACCACCCTGTGACTCATCTGTCCCCTATGAGTTGTTCAGGTGATGTCAGGGAGACGTGTCTGTGCTCCGAATGGCATCTGCTTCCTGGTGCACTGCGGGAGTGCACTTCTGCGCATGTGTATTGTATCGGTCGCCTCGCCCTGCACTACTGCGCAGCTACAGAGTCCGTCGCAGTGACACGCGTCTAATGTGTAATCTGCAATTTGAGAAAAAAAGTGTTGCCGCCTGCTCCAAATTAGCTGGCACTCCGAACAATCACAGCATGGATACCCCAGTCTAGGGCATTAGTGACTGAGGCGCCTGAGGATGCAAATTTGCCAAAGTTGTTGTGACCATCATCAGCATTACATGACGCATTGCTCAATAGCCATGCGTTATTCAGGTGGAGCCGCACGGGTTTCACGCCCAGAACTTAAACTCGGTGAAATGAAATTGAGAGAAGCGTGGAGGCGTTGTGACAGCACACAGTTAACTGGGAACAGATGGACTGTGGTACTGTTAATGGGATGTGTGGGGCTGATTTTCGCAGGTAACAAGTCACACTGCCGAGAGGAGCGTTGAGGAGGTGCGGAGGAGGATGTTTTCATGCAGCATGGAGAGGCTCACACTTTAATGCCACTTACAGATAGAGACACATGAGAACCGACCAGTCTCTATTGCACCCACACCTGAATGGCAGCCGCTGGAGTTGCTACACAGCGCAAATCTGTCAGAGTGCCTTTGTTTTTCAACCAAACAAGAGAAAAAGAACAAGAGTGGTGTGAATGATTTCAGTGAGAGGTCCATACGTAGCTTTGAAAACTGGACAGACTTGATCTTTAAAATGTGTACTGCGTCTTATAAGTTTGCTTCACATGACAAGAAAATATGACATGTTTTTTGGCGTCAATTCTGAGATTGCAGCTTCCCTGTGCTCCACTGATTCAATGGAAGAGACACTTTGGAAAGACAGTTAAAGCCAGCAATTAGCTGCACAAGCTCAAGCAGTCTGTGGCTGCCAAACTGAGAGCTCTGCTGTGTTACTTGAAAGGAGAAGCAACAGGACCATAGGTCCTGCGTTTTAAGAGATCTCTTTGAACTGACATGGCTGACGCGATCATAAATATATATTCCCAGTCATGAAGGAATACTTTCACAGTTTTCCCCAGAAAAGCTGACACATGAAAACGGTTTCAGCAATGCTTTCAGAGCTAGGATGTGGTCCACAGGTTTGGATGGGATGGAAATGAGAATTCAAAGTCAGGTTGTCATTTTCCCTTGGGCTCCTTGCAGGCTCACTGACGAGTGATGTCTCTGCCTGTTGACATCACTGACAGTGGCCCACAGCTACAATGGGGCCATCATGCAATTGATTAAAAAAAGGTAGCAGAAAGTGCCACATTGGGTAGACAGCCAAATTAAAATCGCATCGCATTCCAAGAGAGGTTTGCTTCGCCCCCTCCATGGATATGTACTTCATTAATCTTGGCAATGAGATTAATAAAATGCATTTCTTAAATGACATATTTTTCACCCATTGAGCTAAATCAGGTCTCCTGTCTGTACAGCAGTATGTGCACTGGAGCACAACAGTCCTTTTCATTTCTTTGATCAGAAATTGCCTAGGCCAGGCCGAGGCAGTTAGTTCTGGGGAATTAGTTCACAGGCTCAGCAATTACTTCTCTGGTAAGTGAGCTTTGACCAATGGGTTCTACTGGTCTGCACAGAATTGCTTTGGGGCTTCTAGTCCACAGCTCGGTGAACATTAGAAACATCCTAGATGCATTATGGACTGCATGCAACATGAGGAGATTTGATGGACTGAATGACCTATTCTTGTCATTAAACTGTTTGGGCCTGATTTTGACAGTGGAAATGTTTGATAATGCGAACACAGACCTCTGATGAGAGTTGGAAATCTACATTCAAGGCACAAGGGGGAAAGAGGGATTCAAAGCCAAATTAAATGGTGGAGCAATAGTGGCGCTTGTGGCGTAACAATGAAAACAAATCCAATACACAATTTTGCATTCAAAAAGTAAATAAGTAAAATTACTTAGAATCAGCAGCTCTCAAGGCATACCTTGGAGATGGATGCATGTTTTCTCACTATAGCTAACCTGCTTACTGCGCAGTACTCTCCCCAGCTCTTAGTATTCCGGT
This sequence comes from Megalops atlanticus, assembly GCA_019176425.1. Taxonomy (NCBI): domain Eukaryota; kingdom Metazoa; phylum Chordata; class Actinopteri; order Elopiformes; family Megalopidae; genus Megalops; species Megalops atlanticus. The sequence continues at coordinate 52,417,591 of CM032876.1, forward strand.
CTCAAATTTTACAAACCATATGATCAATCAAGACAAATAACAGAATAAAACATGGCTCTCTTTTCTGCTGTGGCTACCTAAATGATGTGCTCCAATACATGTTGGGTACACGGCACGGAATTCATGATCATACTTCTTTCTGATAGTTTAGACTAATGAGCGTGGCTACCCCAAGGCAAATGAAATTGCCACAAAAGAGCGAAAGATTTTATCCTTCCCACCCTTATTGACGATGGTGTTTCCTTTCCCAGCTTCTCAGAATATTTTAACAGGATCATTTCAGACTTGACACAGTGCACTCAACTGCTCCTAAAGTCTCCCACAGCAGTGGTGGCCATATGCGCTACACTGGAGAGAAATCACAGAGCACCACGGCACCCAAGCTGCCAAGTAATCCAAGCCAGTAATACGAATGTAATAAGAATCAGAAGCTAAACCAAAGCCGAGATGAATGACAGAGCTGAGTCTGCTCAGGGCTATATGCTGTTCTGCCTGCCCAATGGCCACGCACCTGTCCAGCAGTCCATCCCTCACCCAGTGCAACCACAGCTAGTCTCAGGGTCTCAGGGACAAGGCATCTAATATAGCTGATCAGAGAATCGATCATGCATGTATCCTATGGACGAGGACCTGAACCTCATAGTGGGTGGAGCCTTCATGTTTGATCACGTCAGTCACTGATTTGAACCCGTCACAATGTTGTTCTATAGACAGTCAAGCCTTTTGATTGGTTCATACAGGTCTATGATTGAATGCATGTGACAGTTCCACCAATGATGGGTTTCAAATAAGCCCTCACTGCCTTTGGATATCAAAATTAAAGAATTAAAGCCTTACATCTGGTGACAGATCTAGCAACAAATGCAAAATAGATGTAAAAGCACCATGTCTGTTGATTGATTTGATGTTGCCATGACTCACTCTTAAGAGGCCAGCTTCTGTCTTCTTGTCATCTACATAATGCAGTCACTATTTATAATGAGTTTTTTCTGATTTATTTTTGTATTTCCTAGTCTCTCTATCATCAATTATGAGATTATAAATCATTTATGGTCTCATGCTAGGTAATTGATGTGCCATGGCAGAATCTGGGGACGCAGGTTGGGAATAATTTATTTTTATAACACCAGTGTATAAACTCAGGCTTGTTGCCCAGAGTTGTAGCAAGCAATCACTTGCATTTTTGCCCCCTTCCCACCTCCTTCACTTACTCATCAAGCCTCATTCTTTCTCTCGTGCCTGGCTTGGCCTGTTGTTCAATCAGGTCCAAAAACCGTATTTTACAGTTACAGTAAGGTTGCGCACAGCCAAAACACACAATGAATTTAAATGAGAGTGTCACAGCCAGCAAACCTAATTTATGCTCTGACAAGGACTTCTAGAAAACACTGGCTTGGGATTGCAACTGGCAACTGGCAAATATGTGGGTATATTTCCAAGTCAGTGGGTATCTGAAGGTCTAGTGCTTGTTAACAGCGTTTGGTTGTTACAAGTAAAATTGTACTGGTATGGCACTGAACCAGTTGTCGGTGTGATGTATACTTGCTTGGAGTTCTGACAACAAAAATCACTTTTCAATTTTATATGTGTCTATTCCAATTTGGAAGTGTTCTTGTAAGCGCCTCTGTTCACGCAAACTCAACTCTTGATCCTTTTAGTTGAAAACATAGCTTTCAGAATTCCTTTAAGAAATCATTTTGTTAAAGCATGATTATCTTGGTGCCCATTCAGAGTTTCAGATCTGTTTCATCCAGATGAATTATTGGAAAGATCAGAACGAGGATTAAATCAAAACATATCTCTTATGAAAAGAAATTAGACCTCCCTGCAAAAATGATGGATGTGTGTAATGTAACGTGTCTGCCCATTTCAACTTACCAGATTGTTCAACGATTCATTTACGGTAATTTCAGACAGATGTCATTTTAAATCGAAGTAATATGTCATTTCTTACCCTACTCTAGGGGTCATCTTTGAGTTCTTGCTTCCTTTTTATTTGTCAGTTTTTTTTTATTGTGTGTGTGTGTGTGTGTGTGTGTGTGTGTGTGTGTGTGTGTGTGTGCGTGCATGTGTGTCTGATTCAATTGAACATTTTTAAATTAAAGGTCAGACAAAAATAAAGGGTGAGACTTTAACGGGTAGACTAAGCACCCTTGCTTTTGTTTTTCAGTCAAATTAATATGAGCTCATTCACCAAAAACACAAATATTCTGTTGTTCGCCCACTAATGTGACTGGCTTAACCATGGCCCACACACATGCTTAAGATCACTGTCTAACTCCTCTTCTCTAAGATTAAAAGAAGTGCAAAGTATTGTTTAATGACAATTCATGAAAAATTGCAAAGAATAGCAGCACTTGGTTCTTTGCCCTAAACACTACCTTGTGTTCCAGAAGAAAATGAATCTGTCACCTTTATTTTATTTAGTGGTGGGAAGATGTGGTATATTCTTTGTTTCAATCTATCGTCATTATCTAAAGTAATTTAAGTTTCACATGCAGGCATTATCTTTACTGGTTAGATTGCCAAAGATGCACAGTGTCTTTGGAACAGTAGGAGTTCATGATCAGCATAATCCTCACTCACTCTTAGTTGAAAAAAAGTGAACCCCAGTAAACGACACTGCTTCCTAAAAGGTTTAATGACTTCAGGCCCTCTTTGATTAAGCTGTATCTTGTTCATAAATCCCTCAATATTTAATGCACTTGAGGGGTTCTGAATGCCCCTCTTCCTGACAAGCCCCTCCTCCCCCTGGCCGGGAACTACCTTGGAACACCATAAATGGGGGGAATCAACTTAATTGCAAACTTTACAATTAGCGTTCCCATGTCCCCATAAATCCGAATGACACGCGGGCCCGTGAAAGGCATTTTTAGCTTACTCAGTCCTGTGCCTCACGCATTAATCAAGCCTGCCGTGTTGGTAACTGCATGTCTGCTATACTACAGGAGACAATAGAGGTCAGTGGAAAGTGCTGACCTGGTAAGACCCTTGTTCCTAAATTGAGTCACGATCCCATTAATAGAGAATGTGAAGTTGGCGTCACGCCATGTTAAATTTTGTTTACGCGCCATCTTGTGAGGATCCCGCTGCCTTTCTGTTCGTGAGTTGGAGGCTGTGTTTTGATCTTCTGTCGTAATTCTGAAAAACGTTGCCATGATAGGTCAGTGCTGCTGCATCAAGAACTGCCATAATAGGTCACACCATCATTCAGGGAGAAAACTGAACAATGGAATATGTTTTTTCGCCTTTCCTATGTGGAAAAAACACGAAGAAGACGAGAAGATGCCAGATGGCGTGGGTAGCTGCAGTAAGAAGGAGGTCCAAGATTATAGCAAATCTTTTTTATTAATAATGCGACTGATCAAGCCCACTGCCTGTGACTCAATAAAACAATCACATTGCTGAATGTTTTTGAAGGTTTTGTATGACTGTGCTCTCGTAGTTTGCCGGCTTGAGAATTAGCAGATCTTGCACCCAGCCACTGCAAAACTGTTCAAGAACTTCTAGGGATTTATAACTTTTAAACTCATGCAAAGTGTATGCACTCAGTCCAAAAAAACGAGACAATTTGCAATGTCTGGGTATGTGAGTGGAGGTAGTGCATCGATGTCTGTAATCCAGTCTTGGGCTGCCAAGTCATATGGATCTATGTTATTTATCGTTACTAGTTTGTCCAAATACCGTTGCTTGGCATTGCGATTTAATTTCTCTCGGTAGGGTCCCTTTTCTTTCTCTTTCCCCTTCTCCATCTCTTCCCTTCTCCATCAGATTTGAACAATTTAAACAACTTTTTAGCCAAACGAAACAAAATGCAGGTAACCATGGTAGCAGGCACAGGTAAACAGAGCTCCTTCCTCACAAGATGGCGCCCCCGTCCCAACATGCAACACAGCGTGACGTATCTTCACATTCTCTATTCTACGGCCAGTGGCAGATTGGCCTTTAGCCAGATACGGCGGTTTCCGTATTTAGTTTCACCTTTTCCCTTCCCAGCACAGCCTGAGCCCCACAGCCATGTCACAGGTTCAAGTGTGAGCCACGTCATTTGCTGACAATGACCTGAGTCCACGGCGGCAGAACACAATTGGCTTCTTTCCACTAGGGGGTGTAGGGTGGGTTTCGCCAGCCAGGTTCCCCTCCTCCTTCTGCATTAGCACCCCACAGCAGCTTGTGAGCTACCTGCAGGTCACTCAGATGACATCAGTGGAGATATGTCTATTCTCCAGTTGGTGTTTGTTTTGCTGTGGTGCACTGTGGGACTTGTGATGTGAAAAATAGCCGTCACTTACATGCAAGTGTGCATTTCTCTCACCTCCGTGGACGTTTATAGAGTATTGCAGCGTGGCAAAATTAATGTGGTAGACTTGGTTATTTCAAAAAATGTGGAAAAATGAAAAAAAAAACAACAAAAAGAAAACACTGAAGAAGTGGGTCAATCTGAAGGGGACTAAAGGCCTCAAGACAATGTTTAGAATAGTAGAGTAGCTTTTTAAATAATTTTACTCAGTCATACCCAGCATATATTCTAAGACTAAGGCTGTATACTAAAGTTACACAGTATATACTCATAGGGAAACCTAAATAAGCCTCCTCACTCAATTACCTTCTTTAATAAAGATTGACTTTTGCAGAATAAAGAGGCCAGAAATCAAAGAATGAGTGATACCCACACACCACTTTCTAATGCTCGTGTGGCATAGGGCATTCGTTTCAGCTTGAACAAATCAAGCAGAATTTTCGATGTTGGCACAGAATTTGAGTAAAATATGGCTTGAATATTTGCCATTGGCTCCGTAAGGGATGCTTATTTTCAGCATAATTCCCTTGAAGAGCCAAAGTTCTTTAATCAAAAGTACTGATAGGAATGCAGCATGCCATGACTTCAAGTAATTATAGATATTTATAATAAGGAACAGAAAACCTTGATAAAACCCTTTCTCTACCAGCAAATTACTTTTAACTTTTTCTGAGGTAATGCAATTCAGTGTAATTCAGTGTTCAGAGTCCTGTATAGCAGGTAGATGATATTGATAGAACAAAATACAAAATTCATTGAAATTGAACTTACTTAAGCATTTTACTTAGACAAATGTACTGCTGAACACTGATAAAGTGGGGAGGAGATCTCATTTAGTGATCTAAATGTCATCAGCGTCTGCTTATAGCTCAGGCATGGTGCCTGTGCGGATGCTTCGCTCAGCGAAAGGAGACTCAGGATTTGATTGAGGTCTTTAAAATTTTTAAAACAGATTCATAAAGTTCACTACTGAATCTATTTAAAGTTGAGTTTTATCAGCAGGAGAGGATGACAGAGGTGGAAAATATTTGAATGTAAATTTTATACCAGCACTCAGAAGTAGTTCTTCGTGGATAGAATTTTTTCCAGGATTTTTAATAGATGCAGAGACCATTAGAGCATTTTTGACAACAGTTCTAGATTCGCTGTAGACTACTGGCAAAAAGTCTAGCTGGGCTGAATGTCTTGTTTTTGTCTTAAAAGTCTATCGTCCATATGCAAGTAGATCTTACAGTTTTGCTTCACAAGCTGAAATACAGTTTAATGTCAATGTAGCTGTTAAATTTAGCTTTTCTATATTTGTAATTAGAGAAAGAGGAGCAGATCAAAGATCAGAGCTGTGTGCGCATCATAAACTAGGTAAGTGCATGGTCACGAGCGACGTGTAAGTTAGGTGAACTGAGACTTTATTAAAACCAAAACCTCCACCTCTGTGTTAACTTGCACATCTATTGACTCACATTCAGATTATCAAACATGTTTAAACTGCCTTTATGACCTTTTTCAAATTTATCTTCACATGCTTTGACTTTCTGTGTCCATTTCTCTTTGTTGGGCTTTATTTGCTTGCTGTCAAGTGTGTCTGAATCACTTATCATGAAGCTTAGTGTAATATTGCAGTGTTTCAAATATGTGGCATTGTTTAATGAACCAAGTAAATCTTCTCAGAAAACAGTGTCTCAAAACAAATGAAAAAACAACAAACATGTCATACAAGCATATAAACCACTTGTGTAGGCCCTGATTTCTTCAGTAATCTCAGCCTCAGAGAGAAGATCGGTCTCTGTTGAATAGAGCCGGGAGGATTCCATTGATTCTAGGTATTATACTGGTGGTAATAATAATAATAATAATAATAATAATACAAAGATGTACAACTATTCAATAGAATATACAAAATAAATGGAATTGGTGATCTGTGCAGCATCTGGCTCATCCCCCCCCTTTCCTCATTAGTGAAACTCTTTCCTCTGTCTACCTGGGGGCTAGTTGATCGGGTGACTGACCAGCATGAGAGAATGGTCAGATTCATTATCTCACAGCCCCTGAAAATCATGCAATTATCCATCAGGGTGGAGATATTCTCACAAGGAGACAGAATCTGAAATATGCCCTTAAGGCACCTTGCTAGGTCTGGACCAACTGGGAACAAAACATCTTTCCAGGCCTTAATTGAATATTACTCTTTGCTGTACATGGCATTAGCTCTTGTCTCTACTCTGTTCTAGAAACGGTAGGTCTGCTTCAGTCTCACCTTACATTATGGCTTTCACAGTCACCACAGGAGAGGATAAAAGGCAGACGGAAATATGTTTCAGTGTCTGCTGATGATGAACAGTAAGCTCCAGTTTATACCCCAAGACATAGCTTGAGGATACCTTGACTGAACTACAGCACCAGTCAAAAGTTTGGACACACCTGATTAGATTATGGGAAACATGCATTCAAAGACATTTTGATCTAAAGACTCATTCTTAAATGCTTAAAATTTGTTTCTTAGACAAATATAAATAGTGATGCTGATGCCTATGTATGAATTTCTTAAAAAAAATAGTTTTAAAAATATTTTTGGAATCTAAAGTAAAATATAGTTTTGATTTGTAATAAAGAAAAATGCCTCTATGTGTAGGTGTGTCCAAACTTTTGAGATGGTACTGTATCTACAGACCTGAGGTCAGTGTATGGCTGGGAGCTGGAGCCAGTTATGGTCATCCACCATTTCACTCCTTCTCTTCACACCTTCATTCAAATAATTATAATGTTCCCAGTACAAAATCAAATTACATTAGGTAATTACTGAAATATAGTGGCCTTACCTAGGGTATTTAAGGCCAAGACATAGCCCGTGTCAGTCCAGAATGAATCTTTGTCAAACTAACAGCTGCACACAAGAGATGTTTATAAGGAAAATGATTGGAAGATTGATAAGGGACAACCCCTGGCCTATTTCATTCCACAAGATCAGCCCCTCCCTCAAGTATTCCATCAACGGACAACAGCATCCATCAGACTCTGAGAGCAAAAATGAAACATTAATGTACTGCAGCCAAGGATGCACACATTTATCAGAGGGCAAAGGGAGCATGTTAATACCTGGCATATTGATTGACAGGAATTTATTAGAATCATCATTAATTCACTCACTACCTGCAAATGTCCTTCAGCATGAAGCATGAGACACCCATAATGAAAAAAACAATACCAAAACAATAAAGCAGCCTTTTACTAAATTTGATGCATTTTTGGTGGTAGTTGTTACAGGATGTTATGTAACTTATGCATAACTTATTTGTTTTCCAGATGTTCTTACCTGCAAACATCTGAGCAAAAGTTTCACTCCTTAACTATTACATCACACTGAGACCCTCCAATCAAAAACAAAAAGCTTTGCTGTGGTGGAAAAATAACCAATACAAACCCAGCACCTCCTCTGTTATATGTTTGTGTCTTTTATATTTTATACTGTAAATATATATACTTTTATACTGTAATCCTTGAAAATGGCATAACACTATTGAAAGTGAAGGGCTGGCGTGTACATGGAGTGATATTATTGACAGAGTTGCTGCTAACTGCTAAAAAGCTAATTCCGTAACGTGTAATTTTACCTCACCAAACCTCTGATCTGCATTCACAGTCTGCCCTACACAAATGAAAAAGAAACGTTTTTATAAGCTTGCCTGTAAGTTGAGCATAGCCTGTTCCTCTCTATTTTTGGCTGCAGGTGCTGGTCTGACAACACTAGAAGTCAGAGCCTGAACCATTCCTGTTTCACTTTGAGGCCAATGCCACAGCCGCAAGAAGTCTGAGGCGAAATGGAACAATTACTGCAGCCTTCAAACGCTGCTGCATGACTAAGAGCTACTAGAAACTGAAAGCAGCCTCCTCTTCCATTTCCCATGCTGCTCTTTGAGCTAAACCCTTTCCTCACTCTGCACTTAGATTCTCACCATTAAACTCCCAATGTCATAAAAGCACTCCATACGGTGTGTTTTCTTCTGTGGTGTACACTGTACATCTAGTTCCCCTCTGAGTCATACATGCCATTAAATTCTGCATATGGAAATTAATTGTTAAGGAGAGAGGTGAAATTAATAGGCACTAATCAAAAGCAATTTCCTGCGTTTGCTCTTAATGAGATCATCATTTCATAAATGTGTAAATTCTCAATATATCAGAAATTTGCACTACACTTTATTAATATTTCAAATGTATTCTACACAAAACAATTTAAAATTCTAACTATTGAACCCAAGTGACCTCATACCAAATAGCTGGTCTTTTAACAAGCAGTAGATCACTTTAGAGACGGGCCAAGATGAAGCAAATGTAAAATTTCTCAACGAGGTCATTAACATTTGCGTCCCATTAGCAATGTGATGGAGCCCTTTGAATTCACTTGCAATGCTGAGGATGCTATCACACAGTTCATCTTGCCATTCTGCAGCATATAAAAACACCAATAAAAAAGATGAAATGAAAATGAAGAAAGAGGTTTAATCCACCATGATTAAATTGTGTTCTGCATGGCCAGTCATTAATGGGGCTGCCATTCATTGACTAACCGTATCAGTGGCGACTGAGGTGTAAAAATTAAACCTATCCCTTATAATACTGTGCAAAAGGCGTGTGCAAAGTTGACACTGTATGTAGTGTCAGTGAGTAAAAGGCTATTCAGACAGCACTTGATCCTGAAATATATTTCATTATTTATCACTGTAGTGTATTGGGTGAATTCTGTTTATTCATTCATGTATTTTTGTGTATATATATATATATGTGTGTGTGTGCATGCGTGCGTGCGTGCGTGCGTGCGTGTGTGTGTTTAGCCTGGTCTGGAAAAGCCGCATCTGATCATTGCTCACTTAGGTAAACATGTTGTCAAAAATGATTTTTGCTTCCTCTTTACAAACCTTTAAAAATAAACAAGGCATTTGTTACATTAAGCAAATCTTCAAGAACAGTCATTATTAGGAAAGACAATTCCAAACCATGGTCCATCGACTATTTAAAACTCTTCCAGAATTATTGTTTTATCTGCATCCTGCTGTCACTCATCATTCTTCATTCTCACTGTTGTCACGGACAGTTCGGTACAACACTGCCCATTGCGGGATACGTCAGCAGCGGAATGTGCTGATGTGCCTCTTATGTTGTATGATCAAGGCACACAGCTCCTTTAGAAATGATATATTCTGTTGGAATAAGAAATACCCAGAAAATGTGTTTAAAGTGTTACAACTCAAAATTTTCAATTACGGATAATAAGCTTAATCTAGATCCAAACATTCACATGCATGAGATAAAGTACGTTTTAAAGCTGTTTATAGCCTGCACTTTGTCTTCTCCAGAGTGAGGCTTTCAAGCCACTGTCTAACCCCCATTCCTTCATTTTGCATAGAGGTTGGTAGAGGAGTTGTCAGTCAATGGTTGCATTGTGGGACTTACCGCCACATCCCCCTGGAAACATTACAAAACAGCTGAACACTCAAAGCTGAAGCATCCAACAGCTTAACACACAGCTTGGCTGCAGAGATCTGGCCGCTAAGTCCAGAGATGAGACGATAAGACAAATACAAACTTTACACAGAGACTGGTGAGGATTTCGATGATCCACTCCGTCTCCCAAAATAGCCCACATTTGCCAAATGCAGATTGCATATCTTCCACAAGAGAAAGAAATGCATTCCTCCAGCAATCCTATTTTTTGAGGAATGCAGTAGATACTCAGAAGAAAAGAAAGATATTGTCAGTCCTTCCATGTGATGTCCTGCTTGTGTCATTTTTTGTCTTCTGGTCCGTCAGTGTGGGTGTGTCATTTGTTTTGTTTTTCTTGGTGCATGTGCTTTCGTTTTTGTTTTCAGCCATCGCCCCACCTCCTGTCCCGCCTATCTGCCCTGCTGCCACACCCACCACGTGAAACCCATCCTGCACACTTGGTCCCTGTTGTCTCATCATCAGTCTGTGTATTTATACCCCTCTATCTGCTCTGTTTCTCTGCCAGTTCGTCACAGTCTGTTTCGTTCCTGCCTGTTTGTTGTTTGTTGCTCTGGGTTTTTTTTTTGACTCTCTGCCTGTTTCGTTGGATTTTGACCCTTGCCTAGTGTTTTGGATTTTCTGCTCGTGGATTCTCTGGTTTTGACTCGGACTGTTCTGTTACTAAGATTTTGGATATCCTTCAATAAACGCCTGGTTTGTCATCCCGATCTGCGCCTGGGTCCTTCTACCTGAAAGCCTGACAGATATTTTCAGATGTTCAATTTTTTTCAGATGTTCAAATAATACCGTCCAGAGGTAGTGAATAACTCTAATGAGCCTTTATAGTCTAATTGTTCCCAGTCAGTCTGGACATCTCAGCACACGGTGGCTTCCCACCAGTGTGGGAGGTAACTAGCTTACCAAGAGTGAAATAACGACTACAGGAACCTATGGTACATGAAAAGAACCATAAACTTTCTAAAGTCACAGCAGTGCCTATAATAACAGAATGCTGCTACTGTGATTATACCAGTTACTTTTAATTAATTTAACAATTCTAGAAGATCTATTTATATTATTCATCCCCTGGCATGCTTACTGTTAGTCTCCATAGAACTCTGCTGCATGTAGACCATAGAGAGTCAAAACAACAATCAGATTTCTGAGGAGCATGTTTTACTCCTAATAGTACAGTACATGCATGCTTTAACTCTGCACCTTATTCTGGTACATGTATGTACTTGAACGTCTATGTATGTATGTCCCACTCCCTTGCATGTAGCACCAGACTGTGATTCAAGGCACCGTGGGTGATTGAGTAAATATTGATGAGATAACCATTTGGAGATAGATGCCTAGCATGCATAGCAATTGATATGTATTGTGCAAAAACGTGGGTGTTCACAGAGTGAAAGACTCTCTGGATATGGTTTTGTCAGGTATGTATACCAACCAGTCTCTTAGCTTCTGAGGTGTCCACACGCTCTTCACTGTCATATCTCTGCCGGTCAGACTGCTAGATTTTTCCAGCTGTTCAAACTGTCCACAAAATAACAGTCTTAAAACTGCAGCAACATCGCCTTGGGCAGGTCAGTGTCATCTCCTGCAAGCACATAATTATCACCAGTATTGTTTTTCCTCAGATTGCACCTGTTCAGAGAATAATACCTAATTAACATTATTTGCCAAAAGCACAAGAGTGTGCAGCCATATGCAAAGCATTTTCTCAATCATTGGACGCTGGCAGTGAGCTAACTTGAGGTGTGTGCTTTGGGGAAGCGCACATCCAGTTCTGTGCTTCCCTTCATGCTTCACTCAACCGTTTTTAACTTGTCAAAGTGGATTTATCTCACAGCATTCTCCTCAGCTAAAAGGCACCTTGCTGTCTTCAAATTTACCAGGGCTGACTAGCACTACTGCTTTTTATATGGGTGGGTACTGGATACTTGGGTGGCAATGGAATTCTGATTGTCAACAGTGTAGTGCCTCTTTTCATATCTGACTTGAAGGCACCCCATCTGCACTGACTGACAAGCAGTGGCAAAAACACACAGAGGAAGCGTAACCATAAGGACACTGTGGCCAGTGACACAACACTAACATGGTGAGACTCTTCTTGTTTCACTCCTTGGGTGGCAGTGTAGCATAGTGGTTAAGGAGCAGGACTCATAACCAAAACGCTGCTGTACCCTTGGGCAAGGTACTTAACCCACAATTGCCTCAGTAAATATCCAGCTGTATAAATGGATAACATTGTAAAAACTGTAACCGACATAAGTCGCACTGGATAAGAACTTCTGCTAAATGCCAGTAATGTAATGTAATGTAATGGTTCTGAGCAGCATGTGGTGGAGGAACATACAGTATGAGCTGTCCAAACGGGCACTTCATTGGAGAGTTGGTGGACCTCCAGAGTGCAGTGATGTCCCAAATACGTCCCTCAGCTGTGATCCCGTTCTCTGAATCTATTCTCCAGATCTCAGTACAATCAGTGCTGTCCATATATGTGCAAACATAATGCTTGAAAACAAGCTCTCATCAAAACCTTGGCGGAAAGTCATGCTTTTGTTTCTGTTTGGAAAGTAGCTGTACAATTCATTTGCAAGGTTCGAGAAGCAATAGACAAGTCTGTGCCCATTTGCCAGTACTCCAGAGAAAAACTCCAGATGTGACTTTCCTGCAATGCGGTGCCATCCTGCAGTATGTGAGATGCTTTTACAGTCTCAGTCATTTAGCATATCTGACTTGGGTTAAATTAAATATGCTAATTTCCCTTGCTGTCCCATAATTGGATCTGACAATAATGCTGAGCCTCTTTGATCGAGTAGCCCAAGTTGATCTGAAGAGCCTTACAGGGTTGTTCCCCTTTGTTAGAACCATACCTAACAAGCATTTGTTGATGGCCTAAATAGCTATTGACTCCAGGAGCATAGCCTTTTACCATTTGCACTTAACGTAAATGGCTGATAATGTGTTTTCCGCTGGGAAGAGCCTCCCGCAATCCTGCTGGGCCTGAAGCAGAGCTGCATCAGCACACACAGGACTGTGATCTTCACTCAGTCATGGCCACAAACAGGAAAATAATAATGCCAGCCTGCCAAATGTCAAAAATCCACTTTTCTCTAATTATGTTTACAGCATTACCTTCACTAGCAGTATTGCCTTCGCTGACCCACACATTAGTGTATAGTTCGGGTTGAGAAATTTTTTCATACTTTTTTTTTTTTTTTTTTCAAAAGTCATGTGTTTATTTCAGCTTGTGACTTCCACTCTCTGCTGACCTGAGCGCAGATACTCTTTGACCCAAGGCCCTGATTTTGTCCTCAGGTACATTTAGATTTGTGTGCTGTTGGAGGTATTGTAATATATTATTTTTTCTGCACAGAACACTGGGCTTGGGCACCCAGAAGGTTTCTGGCTGTGGCAGCAGAAGATGATCGATTCAATCCGTCATCATTGTTCTTCCCTAACGATGGTGCCAGAACAGCGGAGGGATCATACTGTGGACTCTTGCTGTGTCACTAAGCAGTGCATAAGTAATAGGGAATTTTTGTCTTTCCACATGAGTTGCATTCAAAGGAGAGTGTCAAGATCGCACAATACTGTCCTTTCGCTGAGCGCTTTGGTGTTAAAAGACACTGAAATGTTCCGTTTTTCAAAACAGATTTATCCCCACGCAACACTGATTCCTTGAAACTGATGCAATGTTGGGGTCAATAAGCAAAGCAGCACGCCCCATACCAACTAGGTGTCTGGAGAAGCACATAATGTTTCTACAGTTTGGTATATTCCTGGCAGATTTATTTAGGATTCAGTGGTACGGTATGGGGATTTATTCCCAAGGGCAGATGGAGGTAAACTGGAGTAAAATTCCACAGATGCAGGAGGAATGCGGCAGCTCATTCCTACTCCGACTTGGTATGCTTCCAGCATGTGAAAGACGCATGTGCCAGCTCAAACCTCAAGGTCTTCCGTGTGTTTTATGTCCAGCTCTTTATCTCTGCCCTGAAGATCAGGTAGAACTGCCGGGGAATGCTGATGAAAAGTATAGCTCTCTTTCATTCATCACTCCCGTTTCTTACACTTGGGGGTCTTAACTTTCTCATCGCTCACTCAACTTTTACCACTCCGCCCATGGCTAAAGACACGCAATTCATCCCGTGTGTTGCTCATCCATAATCATCACATTTCCTCTCCTGCCAAGAAAGGGAGAAAGCAATCAAAATTGGTGTGGATAGAACATTCTGGCTGTGTACCTTTTGAGAGCAGCCACAAATACACTCCCACCCCATCCTCTCCTCAAGCCTCAGAGACATTGTGACAAAATGACCCCCAGGCACACTGTGAGATAGAACAGATGCTGCAGACTCTGCGGATGAGTTCCTTTCACTTTACAGACGGCTCTAGGGGGTTCATTTCTTTCTTGTTGTGTATAAACCTGGACTATGGGGGCACAACACGGCCACCTTATCCAGAAGTTTGGGCCGAAATAGAAAATTCAGGCCTTTTTTTGGCAAGACTGTGATGAGTATTCTGTTTCTTTTCTCTTCTTTCACAGCTGGGGGATAGCACAGGGGAACTCACTCTAGAATGCCCAGAATTATACAAAGCCTTATCAAAGAGCTTGGGCATGTTGGATGGCTGCCCACCTCCGGTAACTGCCTAAAGTGTGATCTCCTGCCTGACCCATCCAAATGAACCCTGTCACCTCAGGTAGCCACAGTCATTGCCTGGGTCCTGCATGCAGTCACACTAGCTTGCCTCAGAGTCACAGCCATTAGTGGACAAAGCTGGGGGAAATAAAAAAAAAGATCTGAAAAGGTAACACGCTAAGTACTACCACTTCCAGGATAGCACTGATTAGTTGTGCTATTTTTTTCTGATTATTTCATCAAATGTGTTTTTCTGATTACCTTTCTAAGGGACAGCATGACTCATTCTCTCATGCCCCATTAAAGAACAGGTACTTATTTCAAGTCCATGGTGGCAGGTCCAGGCTGAGAGGGAGATTATTGCTTATTCCAATATAGTGTCATCATTTCATCTCTTTTGCACAAAAGGCTCTTTTTTGACAGCCGACAGATTTCATTCTCGGGTTCCTCTGTTTCCGTATACTTTCCTCCTTGAGTTGCAGTTAGGATACGGCAAAACAGGGCTTTTCTATGGGTTTCACTGGAAGTCATCTCGCAGGATTCAAGAAACTCTAAGTGAGATTACAGTGATCCGACTAATATTACTTTCCGGGGAAAAAAAATCCTACATCGGTCTCATTCTTCAAGTACACACGTATATGAAGGGATACTGCAAGAAAAAAATATGTATTTCATACATTAAAGAATACAATGAAAAAAACAATAATATGAATAACCACTGGTACACTATCAGCTTTGAATGTATTGAGATTAGTATCCACTTATTGAATGGAAAGACAGGATGCTTAGAAAATGAAGGAGTGACAGAATAGAGAGTAGTGGTTAATTCAGTTAAACAGTACTTTTATTTGAGCCAAAAACGGTAAAAAGTTAAATCAATCAGGCTGCATTGCTAGCCTTAAGTATTTGTAATGATATGGTGTTTTATACAATATGATTGAAAATGTATGTCCACTGTAGCTAATTTGGTACAGCTATTGTGCTAGTCAGCTCAAGTGTTCAAATGCCATTCACGCTCTCATTCATGCTGTGTTCAGGTATATGAACAGCAAATTCTGCTCTAAAAATGTATTTGCATGACTTATGCCATTGAGTGCTTGTACAATGTACAACAGTCTCCTTCTTTCTCTCTTTGAATTTCATCAGTCAAGTCCCTGAAAATTTCAACACTTTGCTTTTTTTCACAGCATACTGTACTGAGAGCAGGCACTGTCAAAAAGGGGAGGAAATTTCAGCTTTGGGTGGTGACATTTTGAGTTTTGGCTTTTTGTTCTCTCAAGGTATTTCTAACTAGTTTTCTTAGGTAAAGCCACCAGGCAGAGGGCTGGTTGAATGCTTCTTATGTGACGCTGTCACACTTGCTGCTGGCTGATAGACAATGATGAGTATATTTTAAGTGTGGTAAAGAGTGCAGAATTTTCAACCCATACCGAGTGGTTTTCCTCCTTTCCTCTCTGCAGTTTCCCAAATGGTTGATGTCCATCCACACAAAATGCAGTTTAAAAAAAATCGAAATGAATTTCATTACCCAGCTCTCCGCTCTTAGATCTCCGGTCATCTAACATCTAAATAGCTTTAACAACAAGCCGATGCCATCACGAAAATGCATCTGTGCACAGTCATGGGAAAACATTTAAACAATGCGTCTCATAACCTTGCAACAACGCCAGATGAACAACACAGGTTTGGACGAGCCTTTACAACAATGCCAGACTTCACTGAATCAAGGTACAGTCTAGTTAGTAAACTCCAAATGCTCTGCCAACCCACAGCCATGTATTTTGAGGTGGATATTGTTACATAAAATTACACTAAAATGAGTCATGTCAAGCAATGTTATTTTGAGTTGCTGTTAAAGCAAGCCCCTCACTCGCAGTTTACCTTATTCACTTGGTTCAGGAGCTAAACGGTTAGCCTGTGGGAACCTCACCCAACCACTGCATCATCGGGCATGATATTTTTTCCCCAATGGTTCTGCCTTCTGGTTGGCTGGTCCTTTTACTCATTTGCATATGTGATGCAGTTTTACGCCCCTTGATCTGATGTTTTGAGTATAAGGAAAGACATACACTGTGAAACACAAGTAAGGCAACGTTCAGACTGAAGCAAAAAGTGGCCCAATTACAATTCCTTTCCTCATATGTGACCCAGTTTGGACGTTTTTAGAACAGTGTGAACAGCAAAAAACACATGAAGTTGCATATTTTCAATTCCGATTTGGGACACATGAATATGTGGAAATAAATCTGATGTCTAGCCATGCACCCTGCATGCCACTTATGTGTGGACAGTCAAATTAGAATTGAGCATCTTTAATGTTATTTTTTATGCCCGAGTTATTTTTTGTCGCTCTGCACATGGCAGATTACCCCCATCTAGATATCTAGACAGATGTGACATCTTTTGTTACTTATTTGCATGTGTGGGACATTTCAGGATGGAGGTCCATTCACACTGATATCAGATGCGGGCCAGTTTCACAAATGAATATGAATATTCAGACAAAAATAATCAGATCTAAGCAACAATTCTGAATTCAGCATTAAGGCCTGCAGTTTGAATATAGCTTTAGATATGAATGTGGGATATCAACTAATGTGAAAACACAGTAATATCAACTTTTCCTGGTCATAATTTTATATATACAGTTTCTACTGAGCAGAATGGTGGTAAAAGAAAGACACACATGTTCCTATACCATTACAGTTGGCCTATTTATCTATGTTCTGATTACTCATGTCTAATTATTTTCCCCCATTTTATTTACCCAGATGATCAGGTAATAAAATTATTGTACCTGCCTCTGTAATATGAAAAAGTGTGGTGGGCAGTGAGTGGTGCACAGCTTTTTAATATTAGCCTCACTAGTTTGTATTGCATTTAACATAAAACAGTATTAGTATTAACTAGTTGCTATTATAAACACTGCTGTAGTTCCAGCACAGCATCGAAAAGCTAAATATTCTCTTCTCCAGTCATGGGCATGAGCCTAGGGCAGGTTGGTACTCAAACAGATTCTCCAGTGTTGACAGGTCTGGTTCTGCACAAGCCTCTGTAATAATTCTGTGACACTGAAATTGAACCCCTGTAATTTCTTTTCTGGGACACAAGTGAAATATCACACCAAGGTGAGATCTGAGAACACACAGCCAGCACTGTGGAGGGGCTAAGGGCCTTCGGGGAGGTGGAAGGGGGGGCGGGGGGGCTTGTATGTTATAAAGGACCACGTCCTCTCTAAGGTCACTGCCTCTATATGTCCAATGTGACATACAGAGAATTCTCTGGCCAAGACTTAAGAGTAAAGCAACTGAAAGGTCATCTTCATTACTTTATAATTAAACCTGATCTGTGTGCTGTTGTGGGTCCCTCTGGATTAAGGCATCTGCCAGATAAATGAACAATGGCTGCTGCAATGCTACTGCCCCAGAGCAGCTTGACAAAGTCAACAGACACCTCAAGAGATACGCAAGAGACCTCAGCTCTGTGGTCTCTTGCGTATGGTAGCCAAAATTGTGTCCATACCGGAATCCACCCATGAATACTGAATGGAGGCAAGAGGCACAACAGAAGGCAAACTAAGACAGGCAAAAATATAAAAGGCAGAGAGTTGCATGGCAACTGGTGGGGCAATGCTGAAGACCCCAAATTACATGATTGTACACATGATTGTAACTGTATCTTTTGAAAGGTGTTGGACTGCCCTGTGGAAAACGATCATAGCTATTCACTTTATCCCTCTGAAAATGGGCATATGTCATATTAAAACTTGTTTTTTTACAGTGAAACGTTCCTTTTGGCCCATCATTTTGTAAATATTTACCCAGCAATGCGCACTCATGTGCTGACTAGCAGCCTGTGAGAAAAGGACAGCTGAATGGGGTTCCAATGGATCAGTTTCAACCAAGCATTTCGGAAGGCTCAAGCCATTCGTGTCATGTGAACAAAACAGAGCGGGCCTGTCATTGACGTCATGAACAGAAACAGGGTTTTGGTATACAGGGGCACAAATATTTACCCAAACAGCAGAGACAGATGAAGCCAAAAGTAACACCTTCAGAGAAATTCACTCTTTCAAACTGTTATGAAAAATCACCATGTCCTCGCTGTACCTGTGGTAGCAGTGATAGACAGTGCCCTCTTTGGACTAGGTGGGATATGTCACCTAAGAGCCAGGCCCAGTCCTCTGTCAACCATATGGCACTGTCCACAGTCATGTAATAACCTGGGGAAGACAAAGGGCCAAAGTCAGTGGGTTGCTCTTTTCAGTGTCACTCCCAGCTCCCAAAGAGATAATAAAATCCGACAGAGCTGTGGGAAGGTCCAGCTCAAATGCAAATTAAATCAGAGGATGAATACGGCGGAAATAAATGAGCACTGGTGTGACAAGGGAAATGTCACGCTAGCACAAGCTCCCATATACATTTACCAAATTGAATTTTTTAAGAAATTAATCAGGCTCTAGCACTGTGATTATCTAGGTGCAGGATGTTAAAGTGAACATAAATATTAATATGAACGCTTGTTTCAGGATTTGCATTGTCAAGTTGAAGAACCGTTCTGAAAATGGTATCTGGATGTGTTTCCTCAGGGGAGCAACATGCCCTCATCTGGAGGTTTTCAATGCAAATGAATGCACAATTAATACAAAAGAACTCCAAAAGGCAATGCCATGTAGACTGTAATTTGAAAAGAGAGAATGTTGCTGTTCTCCACTCTCTCTCTCTTTTTGCTAACACATTGTCCAAGCTTCCTCAAAAACAAATGAAAAATCGCATTTTGTGAAAACCAACATTTTAGGCTATTATGATGTTTGCTGTAATGATTGTGCTTGATGACCATATGTAAAGCAATTTTGAAATGGTTGCAAAAAAAAAAACGTGGTTACTTAGATAAAAAGCATTAAATGACAGTTGCCTATGAGACATTTTTATATGAAACTACTTCCATTTTTCAACAATGGTTATGTTGGATATTTCAATTCAGCCTAAGGTTACAACAGCAGCAGGGGATACAGACATGAATAGTAAGACTGTCCCTTTACATCCAAACCCATTTTTCTCTGCATCACAAGAGAAGAAAGAATGTGGAAAACAGAACAATCAGTTAGATCTCACACAAAGCCAAAGTGGATATTTAGATGCTTTTTTAATTAGTCACACTTATCCACATTGATTGTAAGATATATAATTTTCCTAGTTTGCCTCAGGTTTTTCTGTGCTTGCTAGTCTGTGTCCCTGCTATTGGCTCACTTTCTCATTCCCCGGTTTTCGGAGAGCCTGTGGTGGCTGCCTAGTGGCCTTGCTGCACTCCAGTGCCACAGTTTAACAGTCCTTTGAGGGATTAGATTGCTGCTGCATGGAAGGTTAGACTGCCACCTCATGGAGGGGTAGACTGCTGCTCTCCCAGGAATAGCTCAGCCCCCATACTCCAGTCACTAATCCCTCTGTTTGGCAGGGTATCAGAGACTTGTTTCCAACTGTGGCAACCCAGTACAAGGTGCCCAGAGGGATTGTGGGATTGCTGTAGATCCCCTGCACCCAAGCAGCTGGACTGGGACTGCCTGTCAGTTCTGATGCTCAGATGTATCCCTCAGAATGAACTATGTCCAGAAAGTCTGCATGGACAGTGATGTGTTCCAGGTTTCTCCTGTCTCTATAAATATAATAACTTTCTATAAAGTTATTATATTTATAAATTTCTATAAATATAATAACAGTCTTTCCATGCTATTATATTTCAATATTGCTATTGTAATTTTAATCACATAAAAATGCTGCCATCATTATGATGACAATAACTTCCCTGCTGCTGATAGATTTTTGTCTGACTGAGCATGAGAGTGTCATACCTTCATCTCTGGAGAAGGCCATAATATTTTACAGGTCCACATCATCCAAGTCTAGATCATTTTGATGGGCGATCCCTTTCTGACAGAATCAACTTCCTTGGATTGAAGTGGTAAAATTATTTTGCAGTGTTCCATAAATTGTTGCAGTGTGTAGACTCGACAAGACAATCCCTAGAATTTGTGTATAGAGGCCGTGACACAAGCATACAAACCAGAGAGTGGTGATGTCAACAGTGATAAAATGAAGTCAAGGGAGACTTCATCTCAGAGAAGCTCGCATGACTTTCCCGAGAGACAGACAGCTGGGATTTCTTTCTAAGTGTTGAGAGGCAGTGTGCTTTCTTTCATTTGGTTTGCCATGACATGGCATGAGATGGCATTTAATATTTTCCTTTACCAGCACTACACTGAGCAGTGAATGGGAGTGTGTGCCATATCACAGTGAAATGGATATGATCCACTCGGAGGCAGAGCCTCCTGTCACCCTGTACACATTCTGACGTGAGGACAACTTGAGCGTGAGTCCGGGAGGTCATCCAGGTTAAACCGCTCGCTCAGGAGTGAGGAGTGTGTTTATTTTTAGCAGGCCTCTGTGAAATCCTGAGTTCAACTCACAGCCCTCAGAGTAGGGAAGGGATGCGAATACACCAACAGCGACCAGCTCGATATGTGAGATCAATAAAAGCTGCAACTGAAATACAGTGCGGTCCACGCTGGTTTGCTGAAGCCTGAAACGGAAAGGGTACCTGGAGAGGTAAGGGTGATAAGATCGATGCTCGAGAGCTTCCCTGGCCGCAGAGACCACTGAAACTTTCAAGACGACATCTTACATTCTCCACACCAGGTCCCCTGGCACTGACCCCAGAGAGTGCTCCTGCCTCTACAGGTGTCAACCTCCCAGCATCCCAGCAGTATGTGTGTGTGTGTGTGTGTGTGTGTGTGTGTGTGTGTGTGTGTGTGTGTGTGTGTGTGCCCACACACTGTTAGAATGCTCCAAAATGTGCTGTTTATTAATACATAGTGCAGATAACATTTATCAGGTTAGGGAACAAAATGTACTGGCCCATTTACACAAGGGCACATCTTGTTAGAAATGGTAAAGATGTCAAAAAGCACAAATGGCATTTAAATTCTGATGCACATGCCAGCACTGAGTTAGCACTGGGCACTGAACAACACTTGGCTAGAGAATTGATTTGATTGATTAGCAAGTTAAAAACATTGCAACACATACATTCTCTCACATCTCTGACACATCATAAATTAACAGAAAAAAATTGAATAGACTGACAACTAGAAATGAAATATAAAAATGGAAAGAGTCATCATTTATTCATCTACCATACACACTGAGGGATGCTGAGAAAGTGAGTGAGGGAGAGAATCTCACAAAGATGTCTCTGAGGAAATATAAACATTCGTTTTGTTGTCGATTTGCAATTAACGTGAGGAACAAAAACAATTGTGGTGAATTCCCTCTCAGAAATACTCTGCGCAAACTTGAGGACTCTGAGGTTGCGGAGAGCTCAAGTAAATTAAACATCTCAATTAGGCCATGATATCCTCGGTTGCTCTCTATTCTGTAACCAGACGAGTTGGCTCATCTTATTTCATTCAGCAACACTGCTACTTGATGTTGAAAGCAATAAATCAAGGCACATCACAGAGTCCCTCAGTGCCAGGTGTTTGAATTGTACTGAGCGAGATGCCCTCAAAACTGACCTCATTTCTGCAAACTGTTGCAAAAGGAGTCTCTTGAAAAAAAAACAATTATGTGATGATGTACAATTCATCATAAAGGATAGCCCTCCTGACCATTGCTTTGCGGCAATGTGTTTATTGCCAATCCCACTCTTCGCAGAGCAGCTATGCAAACTGCACAATAACACGAATATGCCATTAGGTAGATGGAAACTCCACGGTGTTTTGCTTTTAAGAGCATTTGATTGCCAAAATGAGAAATATTGTATAGGAGCATTATTGGCTTAGAATCAAAGTGTGAATCGCACCAAACTCTGAACCGGGTTTTTGATCCTAAAATCCTTAGACTTAGAAGTTATTCTGGTACTGCCTACATCTGTCTATATCACATTTTTTGTAAGCAAACGAGCAAGATTGCTTGCCAAATGTGCTTGCTTGCCAGCCTAAGATGGAGGAAGATATCTTTGATGTTTAAAGTGTTATGATCCCTGTTTTGAAGAAACAACAACAGAAGTTAGTTGACTACAAAAAATGATACTGATTATATAACAAACCAGCAAACACCTTTGGAGGTGAAATATTTATTTTCTAGTGTGAAAATGATGCCATGTGAACAAGACCACCCTGCCCAGATATGAATATGAATTGAAAGATGGCTCTGGTATTTCACACAGCATAAACCCACCAACTTCCTCTTGACTCACACTGTCACATTTAACTGCTGTAATATTTTATTTGTCTTGCCTACCACTCATAACACAATGTAACACTGATGTCCTCTGCTGTGGGAGGGCATGTGGTGGGGCTTGGGGACAAAAAGGGAATTCTGTCCGATCCAAGTCCCGGACATGCTCCTGTCCTCACTCTCTGTTCCCTTGTCACACTAACCCAAACTCTGTTCCTGCAAAGTATGAATGTGTATTTATTTGATATAATTCATGCTTATTACATCATTAAATACACATAAATTGGATAATTATGTATAATTACATTGTTTTTCATACAAAAAATTGTTTTCGTCTTTGCACATAATCCTTAATTATCAGCACAGATCAATGTTAACAGATTTCCACATCCAGGATCTATAGCTGATGTCACCTATGAACAATGGGATTCCTATAGTGAAGTTCCCTGTAAACAGCAATGCATACAAGAGATAGTTTAATCTCTTAATATATCCTCAGAATTATACAGATATTTTCAGGTGCCTTGCTTACCAGGTGACTAAACAGGGTGATGGATTACATAGTCACCATAGAGGAATATATTAAAACACATCAGAGACTCCTGACTGCAGTGTTTAAATCACAGCTCGAAACATACATTCCTAAAACAGCTTTTAATTGAGCTTTGCTTTTATTTGATCTAGTTTATTTCTTTTTAGTCCTTGTATGCTTTGTATTTATCTTTTATTCTTTTATTTGACTTTCTATTGGCTGAACAACTGCCTTTCTTGTGTTTTCATGAGAGAGGGGGTGTATTAAATCATTTATTTTGTGCATGCATGAAAGGTGCTACAGAAATAAAGTTATCATTAAGAATACCCTCAAATTCCTCTAACCATGATAACAGAACATGAAATAGAAAGATCTAACATCACAAACATAAGCTTCAAGTTTTATTGAAGTTTTTCTCAGGCTGTCATCAAAATTATTGTGGATGACTAGATTCTCAGAGACCTATAATCGAATGGTTTGTTATTCTTACTCTAGTATTATGTTTTAGAATGAAAGTTCAATACATTCTCCTGGAGGCCAACGGTGAAATAGTCTTTCTCTATATATGAACTAGACTCCACAAACCATAAATATTTCATAAAACCTTGAAAAAATGCATTTTCTAACAAAGAAATAGTGTGCAGAATATTGATTAAGACTGCTCAGTCTTTATTGAAAGAATTCATTGTTAATTTCTATCAGTTTAAAAACAGTCTATTTTTCCAGCTATGCTCATGTCATGCACATCTGTGTGGGGTCTGCTTATATAAGCCTGATCCAAAACATGACCAGAACATACAGTTTGGCCTGTGATGAACAGTGTTCATAATATGGGCAGGAGGATGACTGAAGTCAGCTGTGATGATAGACTCTAAAAGCCTTTTTAATGCTTTTTCCACTGTTCCAATTTTAAATCAATAACTGCATTTGCTTAATTACAAGGAAAGGTATACTGAAAGGATCATTTGTCACTTTTATGTTTTGGTTCATCTGTATCACAAAAGGCATTAAAATGTATGCAACCTGTCACTGGGCTCCTGAATTAAATCAGACAGTTTTAATCCCTGAATTAAATCCAGAAGAAACTACATTGATCTCCTGAATAGTGCAGTGTTTGTCACAAGTGAATACAGGTATACTGTATTATCAGTTGTCTCAAAACTGACACGCACCCAAGTTTTAGCTGCACTGAAACCTCTTTCTATTACTGACAAACTGAGGTCTTATTCAAAAACAATAGCAACTACAGTGAGATTCTGTCATTTATGTAATTGCAGTTTATTAGGGTTCTTAAAAATTGATGAATAAAAAAGGGGGGAAGAATTCTTCTTGTATACTTGAAGAGTAGAAAAAATAACCCAAGAAATACTCCAGTGCTGATCCCCATCAAATAGCAAACATGGCACTTTGACACCAGTTTTAATCTTAAGCACCTTCGATTTGACCATTTAAACTCACATTTTGTCACTTACTAGGCACTCTTCTCCAGAGCAAAATAAAAGATACAAGTACATTTAATGTTACATTTATATGTGTGACATCCAGCAGAACTCTTACACAGGGTGACTCCTAAAGTCGAGGGTCCAACAAAGTGCATCTAACAAAACAACATGAAACAAACAAGGACACTATACACACACAAACAAGTTACAGAGCTAAACACAGGGCGGAGACCACAAGCACAGACCCGGTCTGCAGCTTAAGTGCTACATAATATACCTGATAGAAGGATTGTACCATTAGAACACAACAGCAGCATATACCATGAAGTAAAACTTTGGCATATAACAGGATGTGATTAGATGCACGTAGTTAATTTAAAACCACAGTACGGGATAGTGATGTGACACAGCCTTCCCCAGTGGTCCCCCTCGATGGACTCCCATAGATACAGCCCCTTGTCTTTGTATGACTGAGTTTTCCTACGACAAGAAAGATAAGGCTGTCATTTCAGTGCTGGCACACCCAATAAATGCCCTGCTCATTTAAAGACTGGATGAACAGCCAGCTGAGAGGGGGGAAGCTTATAACAAGTTGTAAATTACTTGCCAATGATAACATGTTATAAAAGTACTCCTGTGGAAATAACAAAGTTCACACTATCCAAATTAACATGCACCTTAAATGAACTGCCCTTGTCCAAAGTTTTTATGCAGCTATCTGAGAGCCTGAACTAATGACTAATTAGACTAGCTGTTGAAATGCACTCCTGTAACTAATCAACACAGAAGATAACAACAAACAATCAAGTGATTGTTATACAAAACTTGTGTGAATATTCGCAGCGCTAAGCAACACAGTTAAAGGAAATAACAAGAGGTATAAAAGTGGTACTTAGCAACCTTACAGAGCTAACATAGGTAAATGAAAGAAAGAGAAAGACAATGAATGTGTAATGCAAACAAGTGCTTCAGCAGACTATATCACACTAGAGATGAATCGGTATGAAAACTTAATATCATGATTATAGTGACCAAAATTATCACGGTTATCAGTATAATCGCGGTACTGTTAAAATGTGCTGAAATGTTCAAAAAGTACTGATACACAAACTGAAATCATTTCACCAAGTTTTATATTGAAAACAGCAAATAAAATTAGCAGCACTATGCAGTTTTTATTTGCATAAACATTAAAATAATAACATAGCCAATGAATTGTACAATAGTCTACTATGTCTTTTATAGATGACATCACTTTCTCAGGCTACAAAAACACTCTAAAATGAAGTGCAGATATGTGTTTTTAAATGCAAACCTTAAGCTACCTGGTCCAACATTCCCATGCACGGCCCCAGTTGCTTCAATGAGCTTGTAAGGAAGACATGAATTTCCAAGTGAGGACACTAAGAATGCCTTATTCGCAAATCAAGCGCAAAGGGAAGAGTCGAGTCTGCTTGTGCATGTTGTTTTCTAAAAGTCTTGGTATAATATAGGCTAATTTGTAGGTCATTTCACCGTTTCATCCCTCTATCACACACACACAAACACACACACACACACACACACACACACACACCACAGATCAACCCCTACACACATTCACACTTTGCCTATGGTCTAAGTCAGCCATGTGCTTCAAGTACTAAACAAAAAAGTTCAGCGCCTCAGAGAAGAAAACAAAGCTGGAGAAAGATGAGGTGCTTTATTGAAAGTGTTTGCAATTACATCTCAAACACGGTCTCTGCTTCACTCACAGAAATTGCATTGCACTCTATTTAAGGCAAAATATTAGCCTCTTTTCTTCAGGGGGTAGCCTACACAAAAAGCCCATTTGTGGCATCAGTAAAATATAAATAAATAAATAAATAAATTTTTAAAAAGAAAGTATGCAATAAAACAGAAAACACGGTTGTGGTGTGTTTTGGATGCAGATTCTCTGATGAAAAGAACTGTGTCACCTAATGGTTGATTGAGTACAAGGCTAGGAATATTAGAAATTTAACTTAAGTACATTGACAGATATGTCTGACCTGGGATTCAAACCAGCAACCCTCTGATCACAACGTCAAGTCTCTCCCTATTCCCCCTGGATCTGTTTCAGCTGGGGTTTCTTAGGTCTGTCAACCATTGGGTCATCATCAAATCATGCAACCTTCTTGCCACTGTCACGTCCCAGGTAGATAGGCAGCATTTAAGGACACCCCCCAAAAAAAAAAAAAAAACTCAGTTAATGATGCAGTCGTTACTTCACTTGACATGATTTAAGATGAAACTACAGTTAAATATAATCATCTCCTGACTTGTAAACATTTCACCATCTGTCGCTGTCCCCGAAGTGTTAGGAACGCCATCTATCACAGATGGTCCAGAGCATGATGATCACACCAGCCAATCAGAGTCCAGCCAAACCAAGCACCGCATCTCCCAGTGGTCACAGGAACCTAAATTCATCTCAGTTTCTTTGCTGGCTCTTTCTAGAGGGACCATCAGCTCAAGTCTGTTACCTGAGCCAAACCAGAACAGCCCTGATAATGAAAAAATAAATCAACTTAGTACAGGTTAACACTTTTATCTCCCTGTAAAATATTTATATATTACTACTGTTCCTGCTGCGATATTGTGACATTTGCTTCATTAATCAAACCAAATGGTTGCAGCTAAGTTATCAATTACAGGTTTTTGGGGTTTCATCCAAAATAACTCCATTTGTTTGATGCAGCAGCAAAATACCACTGTTGATAAGTCCCCCAAGACAAAAAGGCATATGAATGTTTGTGACTAAGGGCACCTGCTAGAAGTAATAACAAGTAGAGCAAGGTGGCAGTGTAGCATAGTGGTAAGAAGCAGGACTCATAACCAAAAGGCTGCTGGTTCAATTCCTCACTGGGGCACTGCTGTTGTACCCTTAGGCAAGGTACTTAACCCACAACTGCCTCAGTGAATATCCAGCTGTACAAATGGGTAATTGTAATCTATGTAAGTCACTCTAAACAAGAGCAACGGCTAAATGCCAATAATGAAATGTTTGGTCTTGTGTTGTAACATAATATGTTTCTTCAAGTGGATGCATAAACAATGAGAGATGCAAGCATGCTCCTTTCATTATGTGCTTGACTGGTCATTCACATCCCCAGAAACACAGTTTTGGCCCCTGTGTCTGCTGTTAAACCCTGGCGCCGTTGCTCCAATGTCATGCTTTAACAAAATCCCCTTGGTTGAAATTGAATTCATACAGAGCCTCTCTGAAAGCAGTGCTTTTTCACTGTCACTTAAGAAGCCACAGTCCAGCAGAGCCCAGCCAGGCTGGGCTTTGTTCCGGAGCTTGTTACAGCTCTGTATCCCTGGTTGCAGGCCCATTACGGAGAAGGCCACCCAGCAGACTCCGACAGCGACCCAGCCCAGCATGTGATTGTGTCAGGGAATAGCGCACGGGCTACAGCAGACACTGCGCTCTCTATAGCATCTCTGGTCCTCTGCAGTCTGTCATCATCCTCATCCTCCTTAAAAGTATTCACCTTTTTTCACTCCTTTTTAATGGGCTGGCCTTTTGCCTTTTGTTGCTGTGTTTTGTGAAGTGGAATTGCTGGGGTTTTTAAACCACTCTCTCTCGCTCCATCCTGTCTTCCCACGCTTAACCACCAAAACAACAAGTGTCATGTTAAATACCGCTTTGCTCTTGAAATGCTAAGGGAGAGCTCAGATTACATGCACAAACACAGACACAGCAATAAATATCAACCTGACCTCACAAACCTGTCTCCAGGGAGGGGGATTTCCAAGCCACCAGAATTCTCCCACACTTAGAGCCTCAAATCCCTATTCAGGCAGGAAGGAAGATGCTGGCACCAGGTGCCTGAGTGACCCTCTCTTCACCAACATACTTCCCATGACACCAGGTCCCTGCTGGTGAGTTACTGTAGTGCATTATGGGAACTCAGCATGTCCCAACACACAGAGAACACACACCTACTTTTCTTTCTCCTGATGTGTTCCATTGGAGTACGGCAGGCTGACTCTTCCTCAGACATCTTTCAAATCACCCAAACATCTAATTACCCACCAGCGAAAACAAATTGTTCCCTGGCACTTAACTGGGAGTTGCTGATAAAGAGAATTAATTAGGTGCTTGAGGGAATGAAGTGAGGCCTGGAACGAGAGCACTCAACAACAAACACGAGTCACCTGTAGTGCCTGTCACAAACCACACAGAACATCTTTGACCACTTACTTCACTGTTTCTTCTCTTTGGAAAGAGCAGAAATTCTAAGATTCTGAGGACCCATTATGTTTTCCTGGTGATTAAAGCTTCTGAAGAATTTTCTCGGTTATCGTAGTGTTTGTCATGAAGACGTGTTTGACATGATGATATTATTATATATTAATAAATTGTCCGATACCTTATAAAACATTCACCAATCTCAAAGGAATCTGCGTCTTTCAGTCACGGCTAAGAATGCCTGGTCTCTTAGACACAGCTGTTCAGGGCGGGTGTTGGTATTGTCAGTGAACCCAGCTCTCCAACATGAGTCAAAGTCATCGCTTCAAGTGTATCTGTTAGCAGCTTGCACCTACCCTTTTTTTCCTGTTGGAATATCAAAAGTAAATATATATATGAGGCATTAGAGCTCTTTCACATTCACACTTACAAAACTATTTTCACATCACCGACTTGTAGGACACCCGGAGAGGGAGGTAAAAGGCACAGTGAAATGATTAATGACACACACATACCCAAGACAATGGACCAAAAGAAAGCAATTTTACTCTGCACGAAAGCAGCTGCGAGCTAATTGCTCTTGAAAATAGCTGATTCATTTGTGTGATATGATTTTTTTTCCTGCTGGTGTTTGAGAACAAGGCGTAAATCACTGCTGGACTGCGGTACCGCGCGTTACATCGAAGGATGATGTCACGAACAGCTTGGAACACTGACCCAGCTAACTGCAAGCGAGAGAGGGAACCTTCTACGCCCCGCAAAAACAGAGCAAAATCAAAAGTGAAGAGAAGCATCAATAGATGGCAGAAGCACATTTCTGCGAGACTGAAAGATACCCAATCAACACCAGTTAGCAGATATCAGAATTATTATTAGTAGTAGAACGGAAAAGGACCGAAGGAGGAAATTGAGTTGACAATACCTCACGAAAAAACAGAAGTTTTTCTCCTGTCACAGTAATTCATACGGATGCCTGGATGAAAATTAAATCACGCCGGCCTCGAAGGTTTCGACTTTTGCACTCGGTTTCAGCTCTTTATTTAATTTTCCATGTAAATGGTATGTTAACTATGAGGCTTCAGTTGCGTTAAAACGAAATTGGAGAGCACCAACGGTTCCAGGAAGCTATGCATCAGCACCATGGAAACGCAGCACGATATCCATCTGGTAATTGCACTACTTAGCATAAGAGGGGAACCACTGTAAAATAGCCTCTTAAAAGGTCTAGGCCTCCCGGGGCTCACAACAATAAAACTGGTAAGTGCCCCATTGATCATCAAAACCGTTAACTTGAACGAGGCCCTTCCTGAGTCGCTGTCGTATATTAAGATGGGATTTGACGTTTCCATAAAATGAAATGTAAATAGGCGAATAAGCTGTATGTATTCATGCACCCCCTACGGACATTTTACTTCGACTCTGATAAAAAAAAAGTTTCTGCCTGTAAATACCATTTGAAAAATTAAATAAATAAAAATAAGCTTGGAGCTATTTCTGTTATCAACTCACCCACACATAGGGACAGTGAGGGCGTCTTAAATAAATTCAAGGAAGCTGAAGGAACAGTAGTCTCCTATATCCAGACACTAAAAGAACAAGCTCGCCATCCAGTGGCTTGTAATAGACAGCATGGCTGTAGAACTATCGTTCAGATGGATATCGGTTCTCTCGACCCCTGTGAATCCCTCTGTCGATTCAGGCTACTGAAAACTTATTTATTTTAATGTCTACATTCTGTTGGTCTGAATAGCCTGTCATGAAGACTGGTTGCGTGTTTAGGTGAGCATTTAGGTGGGCTATGTAGGCTATGTTTTTCAGCCGCAGAGAACTTTGCCATCAAAATTGGCAAAACGGATTAAATGTCCATATTCCATGAATATTGGCCATGTCTTTCAAGACAATCGGTCTCTTTAAGTATCGGTACATGGAAAACGATTATAAATAAAGAAAGCAACGTCTATATTGCTCTGCACTCCCAAGATAGCTTACTGGTGATTGCTGCTGATAGGGAACAAGAAGCAAGCAGCCGCTGCCTTCGCTCACTACCGTGTTGTGAGATGTCAGTGTAACAACCGGTCAGTGTACATAATCAGAACTGGACTGTGACATGTACATAGTCAGTATCATAGGGTGAAACACTAAGATCCTTCTCAGTTGTTTCCACAATGACGCTCTGCCTCCTGTTGTCCATGTATAATGACGGGCTGTAACGACTTTAGTGTCTGCGTACTGTGGAGTTTTATGCATAACCTCCTTTATCTCCAAGGCAATATTCACTTCTACAGCATTATAGCTCTCTCTGTGTAGGGATAATATTAAAACGCTTCGTTTTCCCTCTGCTTCATTTTGCTTTTATTGTTTTAATTTATTTTGTGTTAATTGATTGTTTTATTGTTTCCAGTTAAAGAAATTTGTCTTGCATCCCAAAGATAATCAAGCATGTCAATATGAACACATACAAATACAGCAATACAAACAAGCTGCAAATTATTAATTATCGTTAATCATGCATATTATTCATCCTCCGTATTTTAATTTTTGTCCTGCTTATTTAGTTGTATATTCATAAAGTAAAAACAGATTACGTTTCCTTTATTTGCAAAGTGCTGTAAATGAGGTCAACCCTGTATATATCAGTATTTGTCCGATTTTAATAGTTTCTATACTGTCAGCACTAAGTTCCTGGAGTGGTTTGTTATCATCATTCCAGACTGCTTGGAAGGGCATGTAAAAATTCCTCCCCTACGGTGGCAAAAAATCTAAATGTAATAAAAAATGAAAGGCAATTAGAAGGCATTATGTTTTACGGAAATACATTTTACCGTCCAATATTACTGTACCAAACAATTTATTTAGAATGTGTTTAAGGGGGAGACTGGTGAAGGTTCAACTTGATGATATCAATAATCACTCACAGATGTATGTTGCCGTGTGAACATATTATAAGCGCTGTCTTTACAGCAGTGAGGCATAGTGGTAAGGACTCAAGGGCCAGATTGTTATGGCCAGATGACTGGGTCAGAGCATCTCCGAAACGGCAAGGCTTGTGGGGTGCTCCCGGTCAGCAGTGGTGAGTACCTACCGACAGTGGTCCGAGGAGGGACAAACCACAGACCGGCGACAGGGTGTTGGGCACTCAAGGCTCATTGATGTGTGAGGGCAACGAAGCCTATCCTGTCTGGTCCGAACTGACAGAAGGTCTACTGTGGCACAAGTCACAGAAAATTTTAATGATGGTTACGGGAGGAATGTGTCACAACACACAGTGCATCGCACCCTGCTGCGTAGCTGCAGACCGGTCACAGTGCCCATAATGACTGTAGCAAAGGGTGAGATCAGTCACCCCACCCGGCCTTGAACCTAGGTGTACTGGGTGCCAAACCTGCAGCTTGACCTCAACGCCAAAGAGCCAGGCTCGTTGGCATGGTAGTCAGAGCGCATACTCAACCATAGTGACGGCACTCCGTCACACTGCCCTCCCCTTCGGGAAGCACGCCCATGCGCTTCACGCACAGAGGCGTCCCTCACGCATTCTCCCACCGTACTTCTCCCATCCCAGGGTGCCCCACTCACTAGTGCTTCACTCATCTCTGGGGTCCCCTCACAATGTGCTTCACCCATCTCTGGGGTCCCTCACACCGGGGTCAACCTAACCTGGGGGTCCTTCATACGGCTCACACACTGGGAATGCCTCCGATGGCCTCGGGGCCAGCCATCCCACTCTGACACCACTTGTAGCGAAGGGAGAGAGCAGTCACCCCACCCGGCCTCAAACCTGGGTCTACAGGGTGCCAAACCTGCAGCTTAACCCACTTGGAAAAAAGTTCTTTCAGACGCACGTACAGCTCATGTGGCGTCTCATCGGGTTGGATGTCTGTCGACCGGAATCGTCGCCTGTAGGTGTCAGCATTAATCTCATTAATCTCACTTTTTCAGTATTGCCTCCTTCACCTTGTCATAGTCACTGGTGTAATCAATGTCCATCGCCACATAAGCACTGCGTGCCCTGCCAGTCAGTAGGGGCACCAGACGTATGGCCCACTCTTCCTCCGGCCAATGGCATGCTGTAGCATTCCTCTAAGTTGTGAGGAAGTGGTCAATGTCATTGTCCTTTGTCAGGGGGTGCAGCTTGGGAGGCTTGAAGTCTGCCTCTGGACCCCTCTGGGTTGAGGCCCTCAGCTGCGGGGACACTGAGCTCCTGCTGAACTCTTCATCCTCCTCCTGCCCCTCTCTGTCCCAGTGGCCTCGTGCCACCTGGTCTTGTAGGAGCTGGAATTGATGCTGCATGCTTTTCCAGTGCTGCTCTTGACGCACCGCCTCCTTCTCCATGCGCCCGTCAGCTCTGCCACCAGTCCCTCTGTACTGCTCACCTCTCCTCTAGCTGCTTGGTCCCCTGTTGAACTTGCAGCCTCTGCACCCAGCTCCAGCTAATCAGCCCGGTCTTGCCTTGTCTTGGGAGGCATCTTGCTTTGTTGTGTCTCCCACGGAGGCACCGATTTGTGGCGCTGGGACTGTAGTTATGATATATTGTACATGGGGTGGTATAGTCCAGTTAACACCAGTTTGCATATATATTTATCTTCTGAACAAGGGTAAATCAGAAAATGTGTAAAATGTGGTATAATTGAAATGCTACTTATAATGTAAATTATTTCTGTTATTTAATGCAATATTAACCATCTGGGGTTAAAAAGAATTAAAATTGTTTTAGATCATCCCAGCCAGCTAGGAGGGTATTTAGGGTAGTCTTTGCCCTCATTTTGTGGGTTGGTTTGAATGGAAGTGAAGATTGGTCAGAGTCAACATATGTGCAGTGAGTGGGTATTATTGGACAACCCTGTAAATAGTTTTGTTTACCTGTTCGATATTTTATTCTTTTTGTTTTTGTTGCATCTTTGTTGCTTGAGTTCTGTTTTTGTTTATTTTGATACTTTTGCCACCTGCACTGTATATAGCCTCCACCTTCACCTGCACGCCTGGGAACCAATAAACACCCTTGCCACTTCATTTGTTGTTTGGCTCCATTTTTTGGAAATCTTTTTGCCTGGCTGCTGCGGTTGTCCCGTCACAATGACCCCTGTCCACCGTTGAAAGCGCCTACAATGGGCACACGAGCGTCGGAACTCGATCTTGGAGCAGTGGAAGAAGGTCGCCTGGTCCGATGAGTCCCGTTTTCCTTTAGATGGATGACCGTGTACGTGTGCGCTGTTTACCTGGGGAACTGATGGCACCAGGATGCACTGTGGGAAGACAACAAGCCGGTGGAGGGAGTGTGATGCTCTGGGCAATGTTCTGCTGGGACCGGCCATTCATGTGGTCAATTTGACACATGCCACCTACCTAAACATCATTGCAGACCAGGTACACCCCTTCATGGCAATGGTATTCCCTGATGGCAGTGGCCTCTTTCAGCAGGATAATGCACCCTGCCACACTGCACACATTGTTCCGGAATGGTTTGAGGAACATGATGAAGTGTTCAAGGTGTTGCCTTGGCCTCCAAATTCTCCAGATCTCAATCCGATTGAGCATCTGTGGGATATATATATGGGAGTAGACAATATAAGGGGGACGCAAGGATTTGTGAAAAAGGATTTGAATGAGATAGCAATTAAAATGGACTCTATACATGTGTTTCATAATAATGTCAATACTATCTCAATACTATTTACCAATATTTTATTATATATTTTCCACAGGAAGGAAACATTTTCAAGCCATAGTAGTGTTCTGTGCTCCATGATCCACTGTAGCTAATTGAATGATAATCATTAAATATTTGAAAAACAAGTAAACACACTTTAAAATCAGTGCAAAAATGTAAAGGTAATCAGTGCTAGGAGACAAGAACAGGGGAAATGTGAGGAGTTTGTGACTTTTTTTGTCTGAGTCAACATTTTTGCAGCTGCATTCTGAACTTGTTGCAGTCAGTTTGTGGATGTTTTTAAAAGACCCAGTAAAAAGATCATTGCAATAATCAATTCTATTGGTAATAAATGAAGGAATCAGTTTATTATCATTTGACTGTGAGTCCCACCATACAGAGAAAAGCCTCAGTGGATTATAATGGACATGTTACACACAATCCTGGGGTAAGTGAAAAAGAAACCATCATTCTGCTTGATGACCTAGACTATTTAGTATGTCCATCACTTTGAGTGGTGTGGCATTGAAAGACTCATAGGTTTCTTCCCCCAGGAGAGACAGATTGCTTCAAGTTCCACCTACAGTAAAACGATGGTTTGGATGATACACGACAGGATTTGCGATGAGACGAAAGAAAGATTTAGGATATCAGATAGCCAATCCCATAAAAACTTGGAGAGACTGCCCTGTCAGTGATAAGGCCCGTTTCATCCCTCTCAGCTATGCTGTGCTACAGATGAACCTGTGTGTTGGAGAGTCAGGAATTAGATGCTTCAGTACAGCTGTGGCAGATCTCCCTCTTTAGAGAGGTGCTAGGCTATACTGTACTCTTACGGCCACTCCAGGAGATGGCCTTCTCATCTGTCCCTAACTACTACAATTTACAAGGGTCCCTACTGGATGGGCTTTACCTGGCTCACATCCACAAGATCCAGGCAGGAACAAATGAGATACAAACCCTCCTCTGTCTGATCATTGCAGCGAGAAAATTAAAATTTCATCATAAAATCTTGCCAGATACTTTATTCATTAAAAAAATGAGACGTGACTCGTCTGGAGCACATTTCTATATTCAAGATGAGCGTGCAATCTCTCATCTTAAATTTTCCACCAAGACACATAAGAAGGGCTTTAGGTGATTGTGCTGAGGAGCTGACTGAATGAGGTCCAGTCATTATTGCCAAGTCCTAAACGCTTGCAAAAACGAACACTCCCTCATAGGTAATTTATCCAGACAGTAAAGCGCTTGAAGTTGTGTTCAGACTGCCTAATAGTGGAGCTTATTAGCAAATTGTATGATCATCCCAATGAGCATGCACCATGAGGCCTCCTGTTGGAATCTCTCTTTGAGGATTTACACAGGGTATATGATATTAAGGAAAACCTTTATTTTCTCTTATAGGACAAGTAATAAAACAGGTAGGCACATATGTGCTTTCACAAATGGAAACAAAATGATATCTCTGAAGACAGCTCCTTTGAGCTGGAAACATCAGTGCAACTTAAAGGTCAGGACTCTCTGAGGAATTCTCAGTCAATTTGAATTTCTTGCTGAATTTCTCAAGCACATCGGATTACACTGTGGTGCTTTTGAAAAGTTGTAAAGCCCAAATGATTTACCTTTTAGGAAATCAAACTGGCGAATGGCATTTTATTTTTCTTGTTGATTACAAGCCGATGAGAAAAATAGTGGAAACTCTATTAGTCCTTTAAGAGCTATGTCACAAGAGCAGACCAGGTTCATTTGTCATACTTAAAAGGCAGAGAGGGGACCGGTTCACTAATTGGCTGGGTCTGACTCATCTTTGCTCAGTAATTGGCTGGGTCTGACTCATCTTTGCTCAGTAATTGGCTGGGTCTGACTCAGCACTATAAACATGGTCACACTGTGGCTCATGCATGCGTCCGCCTCCAAGGTGACTCCTACTGCACTCCACAGATGTCCCTCGTAACAGCAGATGTCCAGGCGAGATGGAGCTTGTACTGTCTGCCCTGTGTTTCCATCATATCAGATCTGGCCTCCAAACAGAAAGCATTTATGAGTCCATGATCCCAAGGACAACTGGCTCAGATAAAAACTCCAGCAGCCCTCTGAGATTACCAACCTGCATGCTCCTTCATTCTTTAATGTGCTGATGTGCCATCTTACTGCAGGAGGATGAAGGCAGGAGATTCATCCTTAAATTGGCTTTGGGGCTGAGATCTTCATATATGCAGCAACCTGAGAGGATCAGATGAAAAGCCTGACAGAGGAAGAAAAAGACTCAGCTTAGGAAAATTAATTAAAAGTCTGAAATCCCTCAAAGTCTCGACATCGTAATAAAAAGGGCTCTACAAAGAGATTGGATTGCTGGAATGCTGGGTTGACGGTTACCATTTACCCACCTAATTCAAGTATGATCCAAGAGGAAACACATGAGCTTTTTTTTACCCCTTTTAAGAGAGCAATGGAAATGCACAGGTCATTTCCAACCTGTGCCCTGTCCTAAAATGTTACAATACAAGATATTATCATGATCAAAAATCAGTGTCAGCACAGCACCAGGTGTGAGGTACAGTCACAAAAGAGCCATTAGTATGTTTGCTGGAGGTGTGGTCAGTTTGGGTCCTGCTGCACAACACTGTTGGAAGTGCATTTCAGGGAAGTTAATATACTTTTTCATGTACATATTTCTTATGAACTGAGTGGTGAATCTGTTAATTCAGACAGCAAGGACACTCTGGCAGGCAAAAATCATGTTGCACAGCATTTTGCATTGAAAGTACAAGTAAATATGTTGTATGGGAGGCTGGCAGCTTCATGTATTATACCTTTGTTTTTGATGAATGAGCTGTCCTATACAATCATGCACAACCTAAAAATTCTCACAAACCTCTGATCTAAGATCAACTAACAGATCTAAGTGAGGACGTGTCTGCAGCCAACAATGGAATTCACCTCAAATCTGTAGGAAAACAACATGATAAGTGTGCCTGTGAGGAAAGCCCCATGAACTCGATAAGAAAATTGAAAGCCACAGTAGACAAATTGTTTTCTCATTTGTGTGTATCAAGCAAGAATGTATTGAGAGCCACTTGTTATCTGGACAGAGAAGAGATGACCCTGAATACTAAAAAGAAAGCAACATGTTATTTTTTAAAAGCTCTTTCTGATCAAGATTATGGCAAGAGTACAGGCTGTGGTTTATATGACATTACATGACAATACTGTCATTTAGCAGATGTTCTTAGCCAGAGCGACTTACATAATTACAAGGTAATTGTTGGTTAAGTACCTTGTCCAGGGGTACAACAGCAGTGCTTCCCTGGAAAATCAAACCAACAACCTTTTGGTTATGAACTTTGCTCCGTACTACTATGCCACAATGCTGCCCCCTTACGAAGGCGTCAAGGCAGTGGTTCTCAATAAGCGGTTTTTCTAAAGAAAACGATATGCAGATGAAAGGTGGTAAGAGAGCTGGGATTGATACTTTTTAATATAAGTGGTATAATAACTTTAAGGTTCATTTAATACAAAATGCATTAAATGTACCTTATAACCATTCTCTCAGTGATATTCAGACATCAAGTAATTTTTCATGGCTCTCAGCACACCACACATTGCAGAAATGAACTTTTTTATGGTCCATTTTCTTTTGAGGAGGAAAAAATGAGAGCAATGTTGCGTTTTTGATTTCTGCCTCTAATATACTGTCTTATACTCACAGCCGGGGAGAGGGTGACCCTTAGTGGTGTATCACCAACCTACAGCCATACCTCTTGCCACAGACATTGACTGTCAGCTGGTTGATCTCACCACACAGTATGTAATAGCATAAATACATCTTTAGGGGGAGACAAAGAACTAAGAGAAATCCAGACTAATCAAGCAAATATTACTGTACATTACATTATTGTCTTTTAGCAGATGCTCTTATCCAGAGCGACTTACATACAGTAAGTTAGAATTTGATCAATTTATACAGCTGGATATTTACTGAGGCAATTGTGGGTTAAGATTTTGCTAATTTTTTTAAGGAGAAAATAGACAAGATCTATTCACCTTTCAACCATATTCCAAAGCAACAGTCTCTCCTAAAATCACCTGCAAGCCCTAACGTATTTTCACAATTCACCCCTCTCCCCGAATCTGACATCCTCAATCTGATTTTGACTGATAAACCAACCAGAAGTGCTCTAGACCCAATACCAACACCTCTCCTCCAAGAAATTGCACCCATCATCCTTCCATACCTCTCTCATGTAATTAACTCTTCATTAACCTCTGGCATTGTCCCTGAATCCCGGGGTCCACCAACTAATTAAAAAACCCACTCTGAACCCCTCTCTAGTCAACAACTATAGGCCGGTCTCCCTACTCCCATACCTCTGTAAAGCTATAGAACGTGCTGTGTCTAACCAAATCTCCCACTTTCTCACTGTTAACAATTTCCTTGACCCTAACCAATCTGGTTTCAAAGCCAATCACTCCACTGAAACTGCCCTAATTGCTGTAACTAATGCACTTCAAGCTGCAAAAGCTGCCTCTCTCTCTTCTGTCCTTACCATCCTAGGTCTATCAGCTGCCTTCGACACTGTCAACCACCAGATCCTGTCTGAGTGACTGTCCGTGGGAATCACTGGAACAGCCCTGGAATGGTTCTCCTCCTACCTCAGAGACTGCTCATACCAGGTCTCCTAGCAGGGCTCCACCTCCTCGTCCCGGTTACTGGAGACAGGCGTTCCACAGGGATCAGTGCTGGGACCACTCCTGTTCTCTCTCTACACCAGAACACTTGGAGAGGTCATAACAGGACATGGCTTGTCATATCATTCATACGCAGATGACACCCAACTGTTCATTTCCTTCCCTCCCGAGATGGACATCACTCCTAAAGTATTGGCATATCTCACTGACATCTTGGGCTGGATGAACAAGCAACAGCTCAACATTGAGAAGACTCAGACAGTCTACGCCCCAGCATACATGAACCCTCTGAGAAACCTCTCAATTTGCGTTGACAACGCAAAGGTTATGGCAACCACAACTGCCAAAACCTAGGGGTAACTTTGGACAGGAATCTATCCTTCTAAGAGCATATTGCAGCCATAACCAGGATCTGCAGATTCATGCTATTCAACATTAGGAAGATCAGACCATACCTCTCCTAATACACAGCTCAAGTGGTGATCCAGACTCTCATACTGTCATGTCTGGACTACTGCACCTCGCTGCTTGCTGGCCTCCTGGCGCATGTCATCCGACTGCTGCAGCTTATCCAGAATGCAGCAGCCCGATTGACGTTCAACCTCCCCAAGCAGGCCCATGTGATGCCTCTCTTTGAGTCCCTCCACTGGCTACCGGTTGCAGCAAGGATCAAGTTCAAGACCTTGCTACTAACCTTTAAGGGAGTTAATGGATCAGCCTCCCAATACATACAGGACATGATCAAGGCCTACAGGCCAGCAAGAGTGCTGTGCTCTGTTATCTCGGGTCACTTCTTTGCCCCAAAATACAAGGGC
Organism: Megalops atlanticus; assembly: GCA_019176425.1. Classification (NCBI taxonomy): domain Eukaryota; kingdom Metazoa; phylum Chordata; class Actinopteri; order Elopiformes; family Megalopidae; genus Megalops; species Megalops atlanticus. The sequence continues at coordinate 52,457,593 of CM032876.1, forward strand.
AGCATCTCTCGAGCCCGCCTCTTCTCAGTACTGGCTCCACACTGGTGTAATGAGCTTCCTGCTGAGATTCAGACAACAAACTCCCTGGGTGCCTTCAAAAGAAAACTTAAAACTTATCTTTTCAAGGTGTTTCTCTAATCTACCTTCCCCTCTATCCATCTCTATCTATCCGATCTATCCCTATTTTTTTAAAAAAGCACTCTACACTAGTTTAGCACTTAACTCAGTATCTTACTGACCTCCAGAGTCAGTAATGTTACAATGATCAAAACTCTATGATGGCACAGCTTAAATTGTGAGATGAATATTCAATAGAATAGCCTTACTGATGTAGGTATAGCCACAAAAATTGTATTACTGCTTTTGAAATCCAGATATATGCTATAATATCGTAAGGAGTTTCTATTCCTTCTGTCTCTTCCCTTTCACCTATCCCAGTGCTTACTAATTTCTTACACCTCACCTCCCCATTCTGAACTCTACTTTCACTCCAATACAAATTCAGTTCAACTAAGCTAAAGCTTAGTTTGTTAAGCATTTAAAGTTATGCATGTGCTTTAAAAAGCCCAGACACCCATTCCTAACTGTTAGTGAGTCAACACACAGTGGACAAAGCTTTTCTGCGTCTCTCACCTCAGTACAAAGCTCTTTGAAATGTAGATGGGCCCAATGACATCATTATCATTGTAAAGAGGCACCCCCAGGGACCAGATCATAGAAGGACTCTCACAGCACCCCACTTTTACCATCCACTCATATGGGCAGAAGTCTGTCACTGAGGGAGAGACAGAACTTTGATCAACTCATATGACATGCAGTATCTTGTAGTGTAGGGTATTCTGCCCACATGTACAATGCAATGCAGTATCCAAACAAAAAAGCACAGATTTTGCAACAGTTGTCATTACCAATACAATTTCAAACAGCATCCCACTGACTGTACCAGACAAAACCACAAATATAACTAAAGCCTGGTTAAACAAAGGAAGTTATTGAACGGAAATAATGTTCCTCTCACATGCTATGCAGGACTGATGCATTTTCATAACACCGTCATGAGAAAGTAAGCCAAAATCAATAGCCAAAATTAACATGTCAAAAAAACATTACACATGACATCTGAGAAGTTTGACTGCCAAGTCCCAAACCACAATAATACAACTTAATGTATCTCACATCTGTTCTGGTGTATGCATCCATAAATACCAGGGAGAGATTAGAAGAGAGTGGTATATGTGAAAGGTAGTAACCTTTTTTAAAAACAACTTTTCTTTTTAATTTTCATGCTCATTCCAATACTGCACTGGTATACAATAAAAACAGTAACCATTAATAAAGGATAAAGTTTTATAAAGGTTCAAGTGAACAGGTGGTAAGGAGCTAGTGTCTTCAATATAAAAACAGTGGAAGGCAATATCTTAAAGTCATAGAGAATCTTTGGTAGAAATTCTCAGGCAACTGAAGCTCAGTGCTTTTCAGTATAGCAGCTATTATCATTTTTCCTGACATGAATATAAACTTTACGTCTAGGTCAATGGCCTGGGCTAGCAGGTTCGCGAACATGACATCCATCTTCTCTAGGACAGTTCTGTCATGGCAGGCCTCATCGCCAGTGCTATTTTCATGAGGGCTTGCATCTGTGCAACCACACAGCAGCTTCTGTGCAAATCCAGGCAAAGGTCCAGCTGCTATAGCACCAGTATGCTGTAGCTCTGACAATTTAGTGGGCAGAAGAACTAGTACACACAACCAGGGGGAGGCTAGTAGGGGTGACAGGGTACACAGAGAAGGACATACAGATTGTGGAAAGAACTGAGAAAACAGAAAAAATGTAAATGTTGGGTGGACTATGAGACCAAAATGAGATGATGAACCACACTTACTGTAGATATATTTGAACTGGAGCACCCATCTGGCAAAAGAAAGGCATAAAGAATTAGGTAGCATAATGTAGCATTAGGTAGACCCAACCCCTTTAACCTGAAGACATGGGTTACTCTCACTTCAGCACTGTTTGAACAACACTGCTCAACTTCAGGGTTGTACACCATTAATAATTTACCACAAGCTTAGTTAACTATGAACCTTGCATGTGAGCAATGACAGTGAACAGCAAAACATGCTTACTTTTAAGTTAAAAGCCCCTAATCTAATTTGTGAGAGGCCACCTGAATAGGAAAAATAAAATAAGGGAGACCTCAGAATTATGTGATGACTACTTGTGGGGACAGTATTGAAAATAGGTGGAACAGTGTTCATTCTATATTTAAGGGGAGACTATAACACTTTCCTGTGACAAATGAAATTAATTTTACATTAGGCAACATGGAATATTGAATTTACTCCAAGCATTTTATTTTAGAATTGCAATTCATCAGCGTCAATTGTATTAATGCATAGGGAAGGATCTGGTACAAAGCCATCCTGCTATCAGAACAGTTAAGACAGAGGATAGAATAGATAAATCTCCTTTGTTCCTGTCTGCCTTGCATAGACAGACCTATGCCTGCCTTAACCCAGCAAGTGAAACAGAGTGAAGCAAGCTGCTATCACCAAATATAAGAAATATAAGTAGCTTAATGCCCAGAGCAGGCCAATCAGCCCTGCAAGCCTTGTCGTTCTGCCTGTAGTCGAGAATGTATTTAAAACTGTGTCAAGCCTGATCATGAACACTAATAGTCACTTCTTCCCCTATGAATCCTGGTAAGCGTCTCCATTCATATATAATTCTCTGAATGCAAAATAAATAAATATACTAAACAAGACTAAAAATGTGATCCAACAAAAACATTGGATAACACTGATATAACCTCTGATTTGTTATCAAAACACTTTTCTATACTTCCCAGAATCCTATTAGCCTTTTTAAGGCTTCAGCAGAATATCTATGTTCAGACAGACCTGAATCAACTATTATGCCAAGTCTTTTTCATGTTGCACACATTCTAATTTTGTATTTCCCATAAAATAATACAGAATTACATTGATATAGCCCACATGGAGAATTTTACATTTGGCAATATTAAACAATTTGTCAGATGTCTGCTCATTTCTGGATTATATTTAAATCTTCTTGTATCACTGTCGTAGCTTCAAAACTGCTAGCTTCAGCTTCAAGTTCAGCTTAATCACCAAATTTAAATATTCTAAATTCTATTCTCCATATCAAGGTCATATGTAAATAAGGGACTTCAGAGGACCTAAAGCTGATCCCTGAGGGACTCCACTACCCACAACTCCTTGCTCAGATGAAATCCTTCTTATCATTACTCTATGTATTGTATGCTGAGGCAAAATTTTAATCCACTTTAAAACAACTCCATTAAATCCGAATGATTTCAGTTTGATAATGAATCATCCGTGTGGTACTTTGTTCTGGCACTTTTTGAAAATCCAGATATATGCTATAATATCATAAGCCTGATTTGAGTCGACTCCAAGATGGAGTTAGTGTTCCCTACTGAGGAACTCCCCTTGAAGGAGTTAGAAACACAGCAGTTGTGTCAGCCTATATTTTCTTTCCTCATATGATTAAAATATGACTTTAACAGCTGACCTCAGGGCACTTGGTGTAACCTACAGCGTTACCTGATGTAACATGTTTTAGAACTGACTATTTAGTGTACATTGTTACAATATCATAAATTAAATTGGTTGCCTTTTAAGAAATGTAACTTTCACTTTCTCTGTGAACTAAAGAACAATTAAAAAATAAATACAGCTGTTCAAATACAATAGGTCTATACAACATAATATTCTGCTGAGACAACCTACAGTATCTAGCCAAACGAAAACACAGGTGTTTAACGTTAAACTATATGCAAAAAATAATGATAGGTGAAAAAGAGTGGCAAGGGTGTGTGTACGTACAGTAATATGTTGTTCTTGTATTACTACTATGAAAGTTGTTCCTGTGTAGGCTACTACTATGATAAAACAGTATTTCAAAACCTACGTAGATACTATACCTACATCTTCTCTAGCCCGCAAGCTTGCAGTTAGACCGCAACCCAAGTCCCTCAAGTACCTGGCTGAATCCTGCAGTTCGGGGCGGAGCTAGATTTGAGGCCGGGTGGGACTTCCAGTCCGGCTCGCGGCACGAATCGCAGGCTGCAGCCCGGGGATACTTGAAAAAGACCGTGCTAACTCGGCTAACGAAGAGCAAGGGCCGCGACGTCACTGGCGTGTAACATGAAACTATTGGGGGATGGTGAGGGACTCAGTTGCAGTACTGTGCTGTGCTTCTATTAGGACAGACAGATTGACACCAGTCCGCTTGAACGTGTACACCTGAGGCTTTTGGAAAGCTCGCACTGTGTTTTTTGTACAGCTCGATACACGTCATCTTGCACCGCAGCTGGACCGTCCGAAACGCAAACTCAAAGCGCAACGAGGAACGCGCAATGTAGCGGAATTTTGAGACCGAAGAAAATACGTTCCCCAACCAGACTTGCCGGGAGTGATGTAAAGACACTGGCTCAGCAAGACAAAGAACTGACATCTGCGGGCTGTGTGAATTAACGGAAACGCAGTGACACAACCGGGCCTTGTATGCGCGAAACTAGCTTGTAGCTAGCTAGTCTAACTGGATAAGAAGAGTGCAAAGAGGATTTCAGCGTTGACCGCAAAAGGCTAGCTAGCTGGCTTGCTGGCTAGCGAGCGTATACAAACAATAACACTGTAGCTAACGTTAGCGTGGTTGCATGCTTATATTTGCTTGCTAGCAGGAATAGCTGGCTCGCTGGCTGAACTGAGCCAAAACATGGGTCTGATATTCGCAAAACTCTGGGGGTTCTTTTGTAACCAAGGTGAGTTAAATTGTTATATTTGTTCGTGCTCTGAAAAAGCTACCTGCATAAGCGATGAATGTGAGATGCCTAAGTAAACTAGCTAGCTATACAGAATATGCTGTCACATGTTGATGGTTACCCTCGGCGCAACATAGAGAACCTTTCAACTGCATATCTAGTCAGCTAGGTGTAAGATAACCAGCCAGCTAACGTTAGCTTTTGAGCAAGACTGATAACTTGTCACTGCAGTCATCCAGACAGGTTGCTAAGGTGTCCGCCAACCAGTACATAGCAATCCAGCCAGCTATTTACTGGTTAGCGAGTTAACAGGCTTTCTGGGAATCTGTACGATTAAAAGCAGACTACGGTCCATGACAACCACGATCAGCACATCGAATGTAAAGAAAAAACAGACTGCGTGAAGTTGTCGATCTGGTATGATTTGTTAGCTCCTGTCGAAATTGTTGCTGGCTGGCTGGCTGTGAATGTGCTGAGCTTGCCAGCTAGCTATGTGGTAAACTGTTCAAAATCAGCGTAATTTAGCATGCTGCACAATATAGATGCGTACTGGTTAGGTAAATTAACTTAAAATGTATGACAGCAATTAAAATCGAATATAACTTTCTGCAAAGTATAAAATGTCCTCTTTTCCACGGAATGAGAAACTGTTGATATGCCGTGGAGCATTCTCTGCAATGGGTGTTTGTCCTCAGCGTAGCTGAGCGTTCCCACTTGTTGAACAATACCGTTGGCTTTTTTTTTTTTTTTTTTTACTGTATTTTCCAGCCAGGCACATTTTCTTCAAGCTTTAGTTTTTAATTATTATTATTATTATTATTTCGAACTCTGGTTTGCGCACCCAGCTGTTTTTAGATGTCCTGCTTTTGTTCAGTTAGGGTTGGTTTCAAGGAGCGAAGTCATCAAACGCCACAGATCACAAGAACGTGCTAGCTACATAACTTCTGACCTAGAGCGCGTCAGTACAGAGACTGGTAGCCTAACTGAACTGTGTTGCTAGTTCCAAGAACTGTGGAAAGTGTATGTTGTGGCAATAAAAATGGTTTAACATCTCCCGTAGAGTAGCCGTCAGCTATTTTGAGATCTCTAGTTATACTTCATTTGCAGTTTAATAGTTTTTACATTTACACATTTATTCATTTTGCAGACACCTTTATCCAAAGCGACTTACAAGTGAGGTACAATACAACACAAGCAAAAAACCATACAGAGTCAACAATATTAGAAGTAGTGCATGACAAAGTCCCAAAGATTGACAACGTCCCAAAGGTTGAATTTTGTGTGTTTCACACCACCAGGCGTTTCTCGGTGACAGATGCTATTATAACACAGTGTATGGAGTAGTGTTGCCGTGCCATGTGCCTTTCTCATCAAGATTGGTGGTGGCCTCATGCAGCAGGATGGAAAGGGCCCCCTTTCCCTGGCGCTTTTGTTCAGCTTCTCGGGGTAGACGGGAGCTGCTGGCCTCAAAGGATGTGGCAGACGGCCCGAAGGTTGAGTCTAATCGGCAACAAAGGAGTGTGAGAAGGACCTTTCCTTCCTCATTGTTTCCTCATTACAGTACTCGGTTCAGAAAGAGCATCCCGACCCCCCAGGGACAGTCACACCACCAGCCGAGCAACAGCAAGCGGCTTTGTTGCTTAAAAGCTTTCATTGAATTAAAGCCCCTTCACTCTTATACACCCATTTACAGAACAAGGGAAGTTCTCGTGGGTGAAAGTGAATAAATGACAAAGTGGCACGCTGATATGTGACACTTTCGGGCTGAGCTGCTGCAGATTTGGGCTTATTTTGCTTGGACTTTTTAGGACAAGGGCCAGCTAGCCGAAAGGAAGTTTAGCATTGGTCTAATAGGCATGAAATAAGGTAGGCGAGAGGGCAATTTTCTGAGAAAAGTGAAATATGAAGCTATTCAGGCTGTTGCAAACACAAAGTTAAAAAAAGTTGTAATCGTTTATGCAAACATTACAAGAGAGAAGTCTAAAGTGAAAAGTAGTATTAGGTAATTAGATTTGATTTCTGGGCATTGCTTTCTGTTAGTAAATTCCATGGAGAATACATTGGTTTTGCAAGCAAGAACATTAAAGTCAGTCTAGTAAATGATTTTCATTTCAAAAATCATTTTGGAGAAGAATTTAGTTATTTAATGCAGAGTATGGTAGCGTGGCTACAAGTTTCTTCTGATTCCTATCAGATGTAAGCACAAACACGACAGAAGAGCAGCATACTATATTTAGCTGGAAGAGTTGTGTGAGCTGTGTCTGAGGAGGAAGTTACTTGACACATAATTGTTAATCATCAGTTATTCTGGATGCTGGTGAGCAGCTCTCACCTAACCTAAGGAGGGATAATTAAGCACCTGTAACATTTGGTAGCTGAATTTTTGCACTTTAAGTCACAAAGGCTACATCTGCGATGAGTCTGGCTGGTGTGTGATTCACCCACTTCTCTATTTGAGGTGTCATCAGGACAAAGGCTGACTTGTTTCAAGGTTGGATCAGTCATCTTCCAGGCTGTTTCACATGTGCCCTGTGATCTCAGATACTCTGGTTTTCTTTGGAATTCTGGGATACCTGTTTGGCCTAATTCCTCTGTAGGTCAGAGGTGGGAATGGCAGCTACCTGCTGCTTACTCTAAAACTGCAGTAGGTTGCTAATCTCTGGCTCTCACCTAATACCTGGGATTACGGTCCCAGGCCTCTCCTTAGCTCTATTTTGCTTATTTTCATCTTGCTGAAAAAAAGATTATTAATGGCCTTGGAGACATCTGTTTATTTGGCCCCCGGTGTTAGATCCTCTGTGATGTTGATAGTAAATTTTGACTTCCTTGATCTCATTCTGTCATGTGCATGTGATGAGAAAGTGTTGCTTGTTGAGATACTGTAGGGTGCCTAACAAGGCTTTTTATGGCTTTTGCTGAATATATTTGAGGTCTGAGTTGTCTTTTTTTAAAGCGAATTTGGTATCGTTCCTACAGTATTGAAGGCACAAAGCAATCATATTGTGAATTGGCCAGTATAGCGTTGTAAACAAGAACACTGTGGTGATATCTAAGATGTGGAACAAAAACCCTCAAACAAAGCCTGTATGAATATAAAATGACTCCTGAATCAGATAGATACCAGTTCTTCTCTGTTCCCTTTTCTTAAGCAGCAAACATCAATGTTCTTATAACAGTGGCCTCATTTCTTGTTTGAATGAGATATTGTTGCGTAATAAGAGGCAATAAAGAGAATTCATAGATATTTTGATTCCACAGTCATTTGCTCATTTACACAGTATAAGTCAATATATAAGCATACCTGTGTATTTTCATGGGGGGCAGTTTGATGTTAGCTTTCATCCCTGTCACTCACCCAATCCCAAGATATAGCTATATTTTTGCATCAGAGACTGTTAAGTGGCCTTTTGAAACAGTCATCTTCACCTGAGGCTAATGGACTAGCACGTATCTATGTTAGATCTGTGGCCTGTCTGGCGGAGTCAATATTGAATTTGGAGCTTGCACAATGATTTGTGAAGTAGTTTATGTGGCTTGGAAATTGCTTATATGACACACCTTTTTTTTGGTATAATGGAACTTCTTGTTTTTGGTTCATGATGAGGTTAGTCGATCTTTGCGCACAAAGAGGAACTGTATTTGCAGGCAGTAAGTATCATGAGCCAGGACTGTCAAAATGGTGAAATATCCTCCTGACTTTCTTCTCCTTCATCTATTTTCTGCTGAAGCCTATATGCTGAAAAACTCCAGAGGCACTTTTGGGATGTTTTTTTTCCATGCAAGTACAGCTTTGATCCTTTCACCTCTCCCTCGCTATTTCATTCCTCTCATTTGACAAGTTCACGAGAAGTACTGCAGTCTGCTTTAGCAGTGTAGCCGAAGGAAAAGTCTTCACTGCTGTGAGCTGTGGAGCACTTATATCTAGCAGTTGGTTGCATAAGAGGGACCCTCAAGACATGCTTTAGGTCGCTATATGTGGTAGCTGAAGCAGTGTTGTTTCTTGTAAATGTTAAAAGTGGATATGGTGACTAGGCGTGCCACTCGTTGCAGGATATTGTGATTAGAGCTGTGCTGAAGAAGTCACAGTAGCTGCTAATCAGCTTTTTGGTAGAAGGAAGCCAGGAGATTGTGAATGAGAGGAAGAAACCATAATTATGCCGGGAGTTGCTAGGGCTCAGAAGATACACTGCAGTGTGTTGTTTCCCCGTAGACTACAGGATTTAAAGCCTCTGTTAGCATTTTTGGGCTACTGCACTTTTACCTTCAAATCAAGGTTATATTTTATGAAGGCTTTTTCTGTTTTCTGGAAGGAGTAGTTTGATATTCAGAAGTACTGTTTGGTGAGGTTTGCATTTGCAGTGTCTATATTTTCACTCAATGAGATGGTATTTTAAAAATGGTAAACATGTCAGAATCACTTCTGTGACAGTTGGACAGCAGGACTAACCATAACTTGATATTTGCCAAAAATGTTCACCATTAGTAAGAAATATAGCAGACTGGAGAGGAAGAGCAGGTGGGCTTTACACACGTGTTTAACTGCCGTTTCTGTCCCATTTTTAACAGAGCATAAGGTGATTATTGTTGGACTGGACAATGCCGGAAAGACGACAATACTTTACCAGTTGTGAGTATCATCGTTTTTTTTGCTTATTTAGATCTTCAAAGTGTTGAAAATGAGATTGTGTGGAATGCATGCTTGGTGTGTGAATGTGGTTACATTGCCCATGTCTTCAGTATTTCACACTGAACAAGAATTGTGAATGGTGGAGCAAGGATTAAGCTAGTTAATTATAAGATGTGAGAAATAGAATATTTATTTCTGAATTAAGAAGCTAATTAATTTCTCCACTGAAAGACATTGAATGCCTTTTGAACAGCAGAGAATAAAGCAAAAACCACCACATTGTGCTGCCAGGAAGTTCAATCCACTGTACTGATATTAATAATACAGCATTTGTCTGTGTTTGCCGTGTTCATACTATCAGCCACCCAGCTAGGACATGGTGCTGCGTAAGCATTGCTCCAAAGCTCCAAAGACATGGGGCATCTTGGTTTGGCTCGCCTGGCTGCATATCCGTTGCCAGTGACCAGTTTTGGACACCACACATCTTTTGGACTTACTGCTGCTGCTGTCCTCATGAAATGAAGGAGTCAGAAAGGATGTGCAGCTTTACAGACCATTATTTACAGGCATTCTGATCATCTCCTGACTAGAGATGCTTTGCAGCATCATGCGTAAAAATCTACAAAGACCCGATGGAAGAAAGTGAAGAAGAATTTTTCCATACATGTCAGTGGCTGTGTGTGGCACATTGTCATTATGACAGCAACAGTGTTCTTTGCAGAGTGTTTATATGAAGAGTTTAATAAGGATGCAAGCTTTAACCTTGAGCACTTGCTTCAATATTGCATTTTAAGAATTTTTTTGAGGAGGAAAATGATTAGAAATGCACATGGTAGCAACCTGTTCCTGCCGCACTGTGAGAAAATGTGCTCCGCGTTCTAGAAATGTCAGCAGACACATAATAATACAGAGACTCCTCTCAAGGGAGACTGAAACTATTTTTCTTCCCAAGCTAGCCCATGTGAAAATAATTGTGATAACAGGAAAATGATATAATATAAAATCTGATGTGCCAAGAAATGCTACATAGGCTCTGATTTTGTTTTCCAACAGCGGAGGAATGGTGTGGGGCTAGAATCCACACGCGCCTGAGCACCAGATCCTGCACAGGAAATTCAGTGCAGATTTAGCAGTGGAAAAAATGCACAAACACACACAATCAGACTTGCCTTCATTGTGGTTGAGATGGGATTGTTTTGCAAATGTTTTGAATTCTTCTTGTGTGCTCATTTGGCAGTTTGATGAATGAAGTTGTCCACACGTCGCCCACGATAGGAAGCAACGTGGAGGAGATTGTGGTTAAGAATACCCACTTCCTAATGTGGGACATCGGTGGCCAGGAGTCTCTCAGGTCCTCATGGAACACCTATTACTCAAACACAGAGGTACGGTGAACTGGCTCGCATTTCCCTGGACTGTATGAACTCGTCCACTGCAAACCAAATCTACCTCGGGTACAAATAAAGTAACCTCACCTGACCTGACCTGACCTTTCCCTAACTGCCTAGCATCCAGGTTGACTGGGACAGGCCTCTCCTACTGTAAGCCTGCACTGCACAGACAAACTTTATATCTCTGGCATCTACAAGATGTAATGATGTGTGATCCTCACTATTCAGAAGATGTTTCTCAATGTAACCCAATGAAACTGAATGGCTGCAGTTAAATGGGTAGCTACAAAATATAGCCTTAATATGTATTAAATGGCTTGCCACAGTCTGATTTTGGAAGGGTAATATCTTTGAAGGTCTTTTAGTCTGTTGATAAAAGAGGAACATTTTTATGGTCAAATGCACTCAAGTATGTTGAGAAATTTAGGGGCTGGAAATTTACAGCACTTTCAGATCAGAAATAGCATTCAGAGATCAGTTCAGTCTAACTTTAATGTTCTTTCTACTCACCTTTGAGTACCTAATTTAATTTATTATTAGGTCTCTTGAATTTTACACATTTTATTTAAACAATTGCCAAGTTCAGTAATAATCCAGAAGAAGCTTTGCTTAATTGCTTCACTTAATCATGTGGAGTAGGCCTTCCTTCAGCCATTTTCTCAAATATACTGGCCTTCTTTAACAAGCCAGTGAAGAGGAAGCTCGAGCACACAAGAAATGTCCCGCACAGCAAGCCTATCCTCCCCTGGTGCGTGCTGGGAGGCTGGCAGTGAACAATTACTGCTGTGGATTGGGGTGGTCGCCGTAATTCTATAGTTGGCCCGAATCCATAATAGATGTTGTCAGAAGGCCGAACAAAAGTTTTGCTCGGCAGCAGTTTACTCGGAGTGGAGCAGCTGCCGTGTTTGTTCAGGGGACAATCGGCGTCAGAGCGGGACGGGGTCAGAGGTGAGGGGAACAAAAAAAAACGCCCGGATGAAAAGCAGGGTCGGGGGAGTGTGTGTGAGGCGGGGTGGGGGGTTGGCCTTGAATGGTGCATGGCAGGGCGAGGAGAGGGGGAGCACCAGTCAATGAGGCTCTGTTCCAAACCCCGGCGATCTGCTGCCGGCCACATTCCGCCCTCGCCCTCCGTGTTAAGAAGCTCGCCCCCGCACCCTGTTGACTTTACATAACGCGGAACGTGCCGTTTGCAGGCCCGCTGCCGCTTGTCGCTCTTGAGCGAGTCTGGTTTATTCATTCCAGAGTTTGATTTTAGCCTTTTTTTTCTGTCTCCCCTCAGTTTATCATCTTAGTAGTGGACAGCACCGACAGAGAGAGGCTGGCCATCTCAAAGGAGGAGCTCTACAGGATGCTGGCCCATGAGGTACCCCCTTCTCATCTCTCATGTGGAAGTAACACGAGAAATCTCCCCACAGATTTCTAAACCACAAGCACTTCCTCCAACTCTGGATTGGAGTCCAAATCACTTTTTTTTCCCCCTCCATTACTCGAGTTCATGCGTCTCCTAACTCAGCCTTCTGCATTTTTTTGGTGTTTTGCATGTGGAATCAGTTGTTTTGGTTAATATATTAAGGATGGTCATGGTAGCAGCAGCTGAATGGGGAGAATAATAAGCCTTTTTTCCTCCTCTCCAGCCTGCAGGAAAGTATGCTGTGCTTATGTACATGTCTGTGACTCCTCCTTGCCCCCGTTGTTATTGTGTTAGTTCTGATTTTTTTTTTCCCTCTCTCTCTCTCCCAGGATCTCCGGAAAGCAGCTGTGTTGATATTTGCGAACAAGCAGGATATGAAGGACTGCATGTCTGCTGCTGAAATCTCCAAATACCTCACCCTGAGCTCCATCAAGGACCACCCCTGGCACATCCAGTCGTGCTGTGCCCTGACGGGAGAGGGGTGAGTATGTTCCCACAGGACGGAGATGGGAGAGGGCATATCGCCTACCCCACAGTCCCTCTCCGGCTGCAGGGTGTGACCGCCTTTAACACAGATCAATCACTTCAAGCCACAGTGGACAAAGGTACCACACAATGTGTGCTCAAACATATTGGACTAATTATGACACGAAATAAAACACATGCGGCCTATGTTGTTGGAGTGTAATGTAAGGTAGTCGGAGGGATTGATCTGTGTGCTTTTGTCTCAATGGCAGGCTATGCCAAGGCTTGGAGTGGATGACTTCAAGGGCTGGACTAAGATAACCCTGCCCCCGCCAGATGGACTGCCTGTTTGTTCCACCGAGGATGTGTTAGCGGAAGGTCAACCTCTGCGGTCAACACTTCAAACAAGTGCTACTGCGCTGCTACTCTGGCTTGCTGTCACCCATTACAGAATTTGCAGTACTGATACTCAGGCTTACTCTCACCCATTATGGAGTCCTCTACTGCTTCACAATCTTCAGTACTGTTACTTTCACTCATTACAGAATCTCCAGTACTGTTACTCTGGCTTACTTTCAACATTACAAAATCTCTAGCGCTGCTACTCTGGTTTACTGTCACCTGTTACAGAATCTCCAGTATTGGTGCTCTGGCTTTCTCTTGCCTATTATGAATGCTCCATTACTGGAGTGCGGATCGCATTTTCACAAGTGTTACTGTGTCCAGCGGGAAAGGGGTTCTCCCTGGATAGTGTGCTGGTGCTCGGAGCAGAGAGCTCTGTGGTGTACATATCATCGGCTGCTGCAGATTACACTTTGCAGCAGTGTTCAAAGTGTGTGTTTGTGTGAATGTGTGCGTGCGTGGGTGGGTGTGTTTTCTGTAGAGCATTGCAGTCAGTGATCGTGTTACAATGAAACCACTTGCATTTGGACAACATTGTCTAGACAAAGGCCTACACCAAATCAAAGGATCAGATATAATGCCTGCTAATTTTACATCTGTATTTCATTATTTTGGGGAATTTCATTAGTTAAACATGAAACAGAAATAGTTTTTAGGGAGTGCCACGATGTCAAAATCCAAAACTGGATAAAGGCATGCAGTTCTTGGCTAAGCTACATTTGTTTGGTTTAGGCCTGTGTATGTGACATGGATGCAAATCAGGGTTTTTGTTTTATTTATTTTACTCTATTTAATATAAATACTCGTCAGTGACCGGTATTAAATGGTGCCGTCTCATGCTAATAAAACTCAGATAAAGGTCAGCCAGGCCCCAGAGAAAGGGCAGCCATCAGTGGAAAGCTGTAGGCCAGTCCCCCACTACTTGAGTCTGCTGACCGGAAGGTCAACAGTATGTGCTCGGTTGAGGGAGTGGTCAGTGATCACCTTGTCACACATTTGTTTGGTACTTCCATTCACTGTATGTAAGTGCATTTTAATTTAATTTTAAAATTTTAAAGTGTTTTGCAAAGTTGCCAATGTGCAGGGAATAATGCCTGAATGAACAGAAGAATGATGACCTTCCGACGCACAGCCCAAGAGATAGATGGTCTCCCTTACCTGAAGAGTGGTTAAGACGTAGGTTTGTGTTTTTCCCTTAATTAACGAATGCTGCAGTCTCCTGTGCAGCTTCTCAGAGTTAACTGTCTGGATCAGTGGCCCCCATCTTCAGCTGACTTCTTTGAACAGCGCTATCATCAATTATCTGCATAAATATTTAGGGGGGTGTTTTTTTTTTACTCCTTGTATTTCAGCATTTGTTAAGCGGCAGGTCTCAAAATTGTCAAGACTGCAGAAAGACATAGTTTTTTGCCTTCCTTGGTGGTTATTTAAAACTGACAGTATTGCCATAACAGAACTGTAGTTCTTTTGCAATTACATTCCCAACATTGTCAATTTTATAAAGAGCTTTGTGGAAATTAAAAGGCTGACAACCACAAAATGGCCCAATTTGTGTAGTACTCTCAAGCTAAATATTTATCTAGAAAAAGGCTGATTGTATTGCAGCACTTGCCCTATACACTCATTATAGCTGCAGTGTTGTGCACACGCTGAACCTGAAACATGAAAGCTAAATATTTTTGTCCTGTTAATTTATTTATAGGTATCATGTTGCAATCCTTATTGATTATTCACAGCTTTCAAAGCTTTTGTCCACTGTACCATGTACAAAGATAGCTGATGAAAATGTGGGGGCTTTCCTACCTTCATTATGTACCACAGAGGTGGTGAATGCTCAAGACTCTCTGGGTCTGCATCCAATATAGGCTGTCTGTTGTTTATTTTGCAACAAAATTTCTGGAAGCATTTGAGTCTTTGGAATCAGCCACTGTCATGGGAAGTGTTTGTTATAAATTCTAGAATGATTCAGAAATCTATGTCCAGAATTTGTTTCTCTGTCCGGATAATGAATGCTCTGGATCCATGTCACTTTTTATATTGTCGATCCATATCAATATTTTATATTATTGAGTTTCTTTCCTGGGGTTATCTGCCTGTGTGTTTGCCGGGCAGTTCTCATTTTTACAACTGTTGTCCTTGAGGATCTGAGTATCGATGCACATTTGCAGAGTGTTCAATATGATGCAGAGCCCTTCAATATTAATGATATTCCAGGGATAAACTCCAGGCTCAAGAGATTATGGGCTGGTTGTCAGACACAGCCCTGGCCAAGATACCTCAGCTATGTGCTCAGTTTGAGAACAAATTCTGTGGTTCTTACTTTAATATCTGAGGGCTCTGTAACCACTGGTTTACAATATTGTTTGAACTTTTGATAAAGTCAGACACTTTTAAAGCCAGATGATGACGATTATGTACGGGATTAGCATTTCCTTTTTTATTAAAATCTTTTAAATGTCAAGCTGTTGTCATTCATTACTTTATAAAGAGTCCATATCTAATGAAAAATTGAGTTAGACGTAGTGCTTTTTAATGCATATGTTTGCCATTACCAAAAGGGTCCTGTGAATAGAAGTGCTTCATGTATGTTGAAAGGTTCAGCAAAACACACTTAAATCCTTTTATTGGAGATTATGTATACAGACATATTTATATAACACCAATATCAGTATGTTTGGTTTATGGAGTATTAAATCAAATATTTGGAAAAACGGGAGAGGTTACATTCTGTGCCCCTCACCCCACGACATTGAAATGAAATGGTATGGAAGAAAGGGACTATGTAAATTGCACAACAATCTATGGTTCAGAAGATTTTTTGCTAAATCATAGAGTTTTATAAGTTAAAAGTAAAAAGAGTGTTCCTCTCAGAAATTGCTTACACCTTTGTTATTTTTTGTTACTGGCATTATTAGTGTTACAGTGAGCAACACAGTATGGCTAAAGCCATTAGAAACCTGTTTAAAAAAATCAATAAGGAAGTATAATTAAAATAATCTATACAAACCTGTAAAATCCATCTTAGAAAAATAAGTAGGTTCTTGAATAGCTTGGGCAAAGAGTTTGACAGTAATATTGCATGAAAACAAAAGCAACTCGTCCTGTCTTTTTTAGCTTACCTTTGGAACACTTAGATGACCCACCTCAATTGCAAGGCTGCCAACTTTTGAGTTCAACTTGGAGTGAGATTTGTTACTGTGGGGGGGGTAATTTTAGTAGTACGTATTTTTGTTATACAGTGATGTGCTTAGCCATAAAAAAACCTTGCATCACAAGAAGTGGACAGTGTTCCCTTACATTAATTGAGAATGTCAAAACATTTGACAACTGAACAGTATTTCCTTAAATGTATTGACAATATGGAAAGTTCAATTCACATTTCTTTTTGAGGTTGACTGTCCTAAAACCCACTAAAACCCTGAAACCCACAACCAGAAAGTTTAACAGAAGCAGGTTCAGAAATTCTCGTGTGCTCTGTTGTAGAGATGAAACGGTATGAAAATTTAATATCACGATTATAGTGACCAAAATTATCATGGTTATCAGTATTATCGCGGTATTGTTAAAATGTGCAGAAAATGTTCAAAAAGTACTGACACACAAACTGAAATCATTTCACCAAGTTTTATATTGAAAACCACAAATAAAATTAGCAGCACTATGCAGTTTTTATTAGTTTACATTAAAATAATAACATAGCCAATGAATTGTACAAGTCTACTATGTCTTTTATAGATGACATTACTTTCTCAGGCTTCAAAAACACTCTAAAATGAAGTGCAGATACGTGATTTTAAATGCAAACCTTAAGCTACCTGGTCCAACATTCCCATGCAGGGCTCCAGTTGCTTCAATGAGCTCGTAAGGAGGACGTGAATTTCCGAGTGAGGACGCTAAGCATGCTTTATTCGCAAATCAAGCGCAAAGGGAAGAGTCGAGTGTGCTTGTGCATGTTGTTTTCTAAAAGTCTTAGTATAATATAGGCTAATTTGTAGGTCATTTCAGAATATCATGATAATGCTGAAGAGGGCAAATTAAATAGAATGTTCAGTTCCCCCTGACAGCAAAGTAGGCTAATTGACTCAAGACTTCGTAAGAGTTCAATTATTTACTGAACTTCACACAAATACAAATAATGCTGTCACATCGTAGTTACGGGGGAAAATTCATACAGAAGGAGGAAATAAACTGCTCTATTCTTCATAGCAAATTAGTCCTCTTAGAAGACTGAAAAATCTCCGGAGCTGTTCCTGCCTTCTGCCATGTTTTCACTGACACAAAACAAACCCACGTTGCGTGCTGCGCCTGCGCGTCTGCGTCTGGGAGACTTGCTAACTTTGGTTGATGCTGAACAGTATTTAACGTGAGTTTTTCAAAGCGCGATAATCAACCGCGGTTTTAATGATAATTCAAATTTGAAACGGTAATACCAGGGATGAAACGGGTACCGGTTTCATGGTAAACCGCGGTATAATTCCCGATGGTTAGTATTACCTGCCCTCTTCAGCATTATCATCATTGATAATGAACATTTTCAGCACATTTTAACAATACCGCGATAATACTGATAACCGTGATAATTTTGGTCACTATAATCGTGATATTAAATTTTCATACCGTTTCATCTCTAGGTAATACTAACCGTTGCGGTTTACCGTGAAACCGGTAACCGTTTCATCCTGTCACAGTATTTAATGTGTTTTTCAAAGCGCGATAATCAACCGCGGTTTTAATGATAATTCAAATTTGAAACGGTAATACTAACCGTCGGGAATTTTACCAGGGTTTACCGTGAAACCGGTAACCGTTTCATCCCTACTCTGTTGTAAGTGCTGGTGGCTGATTTTGCAGCCTTGATCATTGATTGGGATGGCTCCCACTTGAAGCATGAAAATGAATATATTATATTATAATATATAAGATCATTTGAGCTGAGCTGTCGTTGTCAGCCGTGGGCTTCTTTAGAAAACAACAATTAGCAGCTAACGTTAACTACTAGGCATGTCCAGGTGTTTGTCTGGTACCCTATGTTTTATCATGTTTGTGAGCATAAACCATGTAAATAAGTGCTTGCTAACCTTGCTCTACAACCAGCTCTACAACTTTACACCGGCAAATCCCGAGTAACACCCAACGAATTCATAAAATTAGACAAATGACCATTGCACTTATCTTCTTCATGTATTTATTCCTCCAGCCTTGCTCCACTCATGCTCAGTGGTTAGTTGCTCGACCACAAAACCATTGTAATTGGCTGCTCCACCGGAACGCGCATTGCCATGATTTGCTGTTGCACGCACTGCTGTTCCTTCGCTAAAAAAATCTCAAATCGGAGGAAGCGAAGACGAAAAGTCAGCGTGAGAAAAGGCATGTGTGGCGTGAGAGCGTGAGATCTGAGTCAATTGCGTGAGTCTCACGCTCAATGCGTGAGAGTTGGCAGCCCTGCAATTGCCCTCAGTGCTCTGGTTGGCTGTAATGGCATAAGAATGTTTGTAATGTACCATCCAATGAGTACCTTTGAAAATAAGTTGCACAGCATTAAAAGAAATTCTATATGGTGTATTGGCAGTCAGTGTTATGATATAACCACATATATTGTTAGCTGTTATGGACTCACCCACTAATGGTCTAAAATAACTTATCAGTGAGACCGGATTCAAACTATGTTAGGACCGTTTCAGACAGGTTCATAATTTGAAGCAAAGTAGCGACATCTATATGACAACCATATCAAAAGCAGCACGTAGGTCTTAAAAAGAAACTTTAAAGAAATAATCTGCATTAACGCTTTCCCAAACCTTCAACAAAGTTGCGACTTCGAATTCCTCGCATTCAATCTACTACCTCTCTTTATATTGGACAAGTTCATGCGAGGTCCTCCCACCAGTCAAAATGTAGTGCGCGTACTGAAACTAGTTTTCAATAACGAAAACGGTTCTTTTTTTATCATTTCACTTTCTTTATCGGTATTTTGTGGGCATAACCATGGCGGAGAGTATGACTACATTTGGTTTGTCGTTAAATGAAACCATTTTAGTGTACCCATAGCTTAATAAATGTGTAAACATACAAGTCACTGCGGGTTTGCGAGTGCGTATAATAAACTACAATTCCCTAGGAAAAATACGTTCGTTCGACATCGGCGGTGTGGACGTAGCCAATGACAGGACAGCGTCAGCGCAATGAAAATCAACCTTTCCCTTTGACGTGCTGAATGTGTCTCCTTTGAACAAGGTAATGCGGGAGTCTGAGGACTCTCTGAATTTGGTGCAATACAATATATGTATACTACAGTAAATGGCTACATTTGTTCACTCAGAAGATGTACTGATTCATCATTATTTTGTTACGAAAGCAGGCAGCTAGCAAGCTAACGTTAGCTAGCTAGCTAGCTACTCATGCGCCTACCACTTCAAACGCTTAGCCAGCGTACTTTTGCTAGCAGTGAACTGTTTAGCTACTACGCTAGCTACCGGTTTGTACTACCGTTAGTGGAATCACATTGCGTTGCTCGATGTCACGAAACCACTTACTGTGGCTTTGATTTACTCAGTATCTGCCGGTCAGAAATACGTGGAGTGGAAACCAATAGCTACGTTAGCTACCTAGCGGAAAAGCATGTGGAAAGACATACCACTCAAAAATGTGTACTGATGAATGGCGGTTTCCTGGCTAGAGAGCTGGGAAATAGCTAGCTATAAATCACCTATCTAGGGCTGGGGTATTCGCCGCCAGTGTGGGATGCAGACACTAAACTGGTCCACAACGCTGGACGATATTTATTACGCTGATCAAATAAAACGTCAAACTAATGTCAGGTCGCACGACATACAGTCATACTGACCAAGAACTAAAATGTTTACATCTAGCTAGAGTCACTGAGAGTTGATAGAGGAGAAGTAATGAAAAATTAGCTATTTAAATCCTGATTGGAGTCGCGGATTAAATGATAGCTTGATGCACCTGTTTGTCCGACGTCATTAAATTTATAAACCTGCATAACGGAAGGTGTCTCGGACCAGGTATGAACAGGTCTGCTGTATTGAGGAGATGGCAGATAGGGCCATTATTCTTGGAGAAATAATAACAATATGGTTGCATTTTTGTGAAGAATATGTGTCTTTGTCATGGGTGCACACAGTAGAGAGAAATGCAATCTGGACAGTATTTCTCTGTCATTGTGAATTTTATCTTTTTGTGACCAACTTGGGCATGTGTAAACTATTATAGACACATGTACTGCAGAAAGAACCATCTTGCATTAGGTTGTTTATTTCTGTACATCCTTATTGAATGAATAAAACACCCTCTCCCTGAGTAATGTGTTTTGTTTTCTATTTTTTCATGGCAAGGCTTATTTTGGGGCCTGGACAGCATGTACCAGAAGAAATGTTTGTTTTTCCAAAAATTACTTTAAGGCCTGATGTCCACCAGTATCTGAGGAATGTGTTTCAGAACAAGGAGGTGAGATTTGTAATGTATTTATGATTAATGTAGTACTTTTTGATTTCATGCTTTATTTTTCCTTGGTCTAGGGACATTGTTAGTGGACATACATGTCTTTCCTTGAGCTTTGTGCATTGCAACTTAAAAGTAAAGCAATTGTATGCATTATCCACACATACAAATATAACAAAAATACCAGCTGACCTTTCTGCCAACTAAAGACAAACCATACTGCCAACAGTGTAAAAGAATGTGTGTCCAGTTGTATCATTGAGAGCTTTTACCTTACTAACAACTGTGTGTGCTGTCCTGTCACCAGCTGGTGGCTGCAGTGGGCCAGGTTGAGGCGGAGCGGAGGTTTGAGGAGCTGCTCTACCGCCTGTCCCACCCCCCTTCCTTCACCTGTGTGCGGGCCAGCACCCACCTGGCCCCCCTCAACACCATCAGAGAGCGGCTGTTGGAGGAGCTCAGAGAGGTGAGGGAAAGACTCCGCTCTCTTAAGCTGTCACAGGGAAAGTTTTGCAGGTGCAGAGCCATGACAGCCAGATGCAGAGAGGAGAAGGCAGCAGGTGTCCTGTGTGGAAGTGTGATTCCAAGTGTTAGCTGTAGAGTACATAACATTACATTAACATTGCCATTTAGCAGATGTTCTTTTCCAGAGCAACTTACATATGTTACAGTTTTTTTTACATGTTATATACTTATACAGCTAGATATTTACTGAGGAAATTCTGGGTTAAGTACCATCCATAAGGGTATGGGCGGCAGTGTAGCATAGTGGTTAAGGAGCAGGACTCGTAACCGAAAGGTTACCCGTTCGATCCCCGCTGGGGACACTGCTGCTGTACCCTTGGGCAAGGTACTTAACCCACAGTTGCCTCAGTAAATATCCAGCTGTATAAATGGATAACATTGTAAGGAACAGTAACCTATGTAAGTCGCTTTGGATAAAAGCGTCTGCCAAATGAATAAATGTAAATGTAAATGGGTACAGCAGCAGTGCCCAAGCAGGGAATCGACCTGACAACCTTTTGGTTACTCTACACCTTACCACTGTGCTACACTGCCACCCTCAAAATATCCTCTGTCCGAAACAAGGACTTTGCCATCCACCGCGCTTTGAAATCAGTCACTGATCTGCTCCACTGATGTTACTCTCATTTGCACATCTTCGCTGCTGGGTTTTTAGTGGTACAGTTCCAGTTGGTAGAAGGGCAGTGTCTGCTTTGGAGCTGCTGAGGCTGGAGACCACTGCTACACACTGCTGCATCTGTGTGCGTGTGTGACAGAGAGGGAGGAAGAGAGAGAGAACTGCCAGCAGATGAAGCATTATTGCGCCAGGGACATTCCCATACTTTCTCCCCCACATGTTCCAGATGCTGTGCCGAGTTCCGCTGCTCGGCACTGCAAGGCTTTGGTGAAAGTACAGCGTGTGTTTGTGCTGCTAACTCCGAGTGTTCTCTCCAGCAGATGAGCTGCCACTATCCCGGGGACATTCCCATTCTGTCTCACACACATGTTCCAGATGTTTTACTCCTTCCTGTCATCGGGCCCAGGTATGTGCTGAATGTAAGATGAAGAATCCTGTGGACAGAAAAAAACGCGACCGCTGCACCCCAGAATCCGCCCAGTACAATGCAGGGTTAGCCAAGGCCACATTCTCAAATAGTTCTGCACAATTACAGCAGAAACAACGTGGTCAGTCATCTTTTATTTTTGTATGTTTCAGGGGTGTATACTTAGGGCTTCTTTCTAAATCTGGTTCAGACTGGTTTTACAACAGAGCAGTGCACTTCAACCACTGGCTACCCAGAATGCCCTAAAGGATTACCTCATAGAATCCTTATTCTAAACAAAGAAAAGGAATTCTGTTGGATATTGCCCATCCTTAAAGTTGTGGCCATCATGGTACATGTTTCTCAGTGTAACTGGTGTGTCTTGAACCAGGGAGAGTCTTTCTGATCGAATGCTTATCAGTGACAGTACCTTGAGAGGGGGTCCCCATGTTGTGTGTCATCATCAGGCCCGCCCTGCCACAGAACCCAGAGGTGATTGTGGGTGCTCTTTGTGGGAACGCCGTGCTGCGGGGGGCTCATGTCTTCGCCCCCGGAATCCTCTCCACGCCAAAATGTAAGTGTGGCACTCCTGTCCTCCTCACCCTATGTCTGCACTGCAGAGTGGTCGCACAGTGACACAACCCTCCAGAGCCCAGAGAGCAGCTTTCTTTGTCCCGCTGCAAGGGATCCAGGCTTTTCCCACATTGCACTAATGGTTTCCCATGTGGCTGTTCACACAGTGACACCACCCTCCAGAGTCCAGACAGGAGCTTGATTTGTCCCTGTGGAAGGGATCTAGGCTTTTCCTGCACTGTACTAATGGTTTCCCATGCAGCTGTGAGGCATGGCTTCCATCCCAACTCAGGCCACTCTGGCTACGTTTTTCAGCTGAGTGTCTCTGTCAGACTGCATTTCTGTCTTGTTTCTAAAACAAAGGATCTGTGGTACCTTGTCATCAGCAAAGACTTTCTGCTGATTTCCATGTAATAGGTTTGTCAATCAGCTATTTTGTTTTTTTTTATTGATTTTAAGATGCAAAAATATATTCACCTAAAACAACAAAGCGGCTCTTTACACTTTGGCTTGGAATAGTACAGAAATGTTTAAAAATAAAGAATGAAAAGGGGGGTATACATTAGTATATGCACTTGGTTACACTTGGTTATAGTTGTCAGTCATATCTTCTTACATCGTAGGCCGTGAGGAGATAGATTGAGACTTAGCTTTGTGCAATTTTGCAGTAGATCTGTCCAACATAATTATGGACAGCAGATGGTGTGACCAGGTACAGATTAAAGGAAGGCTTGGAGTAAACCAGAGTTGTATAATATTATTTTTTGCAGCAGTAAGCGCTGCCAGCAAAAGTCTGTGATTTGTTACAGAGAGATCAACTCAGCCGTTATTGTTTAGAAGATGCCCGTGGCAGCTGAGTTTGCACAGGCAGAAGTAAAAAAAAAAAAAAAAAAAAACCTCCCACTCTTAACCAGCAGAAAGTGATCACATGGATGGCTTTTCACTGCAGACCAGAGTGGGACGAAACTGATTTGTGATGCACTGGTTGCAGACATGAAGGCCGGGGACCTGGTGTCTGTCTTCTCTGACATAGAGGGAAAGTGCACACGAGGATCGAAGGACTTTCAGGGGAAGAAGGTGTTCTTGGGAAACGGGATCGCCAAAATGGGACGCAGTGATATATTCTGCTCGGATGAACCTGTCAAGTAAGAGGCATGGAAACTTCAGGTAGCAGCAGTGGTTTTCAGCAAAATACCAGGGGGAGGAAGTGACTTGAGGTCGAGTCTTGTGGAGGGGCAGTACTGCCTGTAGGCCTCCTCTGAGTTAACATTGCTGTCACGGTTAACTTTTTTCTCTACCTCTTTGGCAGAGGTGTAGGTGTCAGGATGGTGGAGCCCGTGTACCTCAGTCCTTCCTTTGACAATCTTCTCCCCAGTCTGGTGTTTCTGCAGGTAACCACCGTCACAGTCTTGGGTTTGCTGGTGATGAAGTGGGCGGTGAGCTTGGATCAGTGGTGATTGACACTTCTCTTCTGCCTCTAGAACCTGCCTTCAGTGGTGGTGGGTCACGTGCTGGGATCGCAACCCGGAGAGAGAGTGCTGGACATGTGCGCCGCTCCAGGGGGGAAGACCTCGCACATTGCGGCCCTGATGAAAGGACAGGTTAACACGGGGGGTGAATCACTCAGCTGAGATCCTTACATCCAGCAGTCCTGCAGCTTCTCCAGCTTTCTCCAGACCACAAGCTCCTTCGGTAGTGGGGGGGGAAGCTGAATAACTGCAGTCAAAACCATCAGATTACTCCTAATGAGATTACGTCCCTGAGCTGAGGGAAACCCTAGAAAGGAAAGCTGCAGCCCCATAGTAGTAGGGTTCGTTTGCCCTACTCAGCTGTATGCTGGTCTTTGGTGCCTCAGTAAGGACATGAGGGGAAATTCAAAGAGGGAGCTGTGATTTATTTGTGCGTATTTGCTGTAGGGCTGTGCTGACACAAGCAGGTTAACCCAGTCATAGGTTTTTTCTTCAGGCACTAGCCATTTTTGTTCAGGCACTGACTCTCAGGTCTACCCCTTGAGTCCCTTAATGCTGCCTGCTGAGGCTCTCTGCTGCTGGTATTGATCTCTGATGACTTGGACATGGGAAAGATCTGACATGCCCTCAGACCACTCTGTAGAACGGTGTTGTTCTGGCCTGCAGACTCTGTAACATGTTTTCTTTTGGGTCCCTGAAGAAAGGCACCTGCGTACAGTTACACAAGTGACCACTCCTGAATGTCCATGAGCAATTTTTACCAGTTTTTCAGTTAGCTGTCTGCATTGCCTGCTGATGCTTGCTAACGGAGGTGATATGTTACTTGTGATTAGCTGTTGATTTTTAATTTGATTTTATTGTTTGATACCATCTTTTGTCTAGTTCATCTCCCCTCTGGTCTTGAAGGACTGAAACCAGCAGTTTTCTAGCTCTGTTAAAATTACCAACAGTCTCAGACCTGTAGAAGGAAGCCAAATTTGGATGGTAAAGATGATCATTATTAAAGGAGGTGAAGTGCCTGATAAGACCTGAAGACACTGTGATCCCTCAGGGCCACGGTTGAGAAGTAATGTTGACCTCATCTCAGGGGAAGACAGCTCCCTTTCTGTGGTGCCAGCGTTCGGCAGTCTCTCAAAACCATCAATCACTGGATGCAAAGAGTGCACGGTCACTTCAGACCATTGAATCTAGCAATCAATCCAACTGAGAGATGAAGCATTGGGTGTGACAGAAAATTCAGTTGCACAGTTTCTGAACCGACACTAGGTGGCAGTATTGTGGCATAATTCTGAGACACCTTCACTAATCTCACTCCTTAGCCCGGTACATGCAGTAGAAGTTGTGCCCTTTCACACTGTGTCCCTCTCTTCTAGGGAGAGGTAATCGCCCTGGAAAAGATCAGAAGCAAGGTGGAGCGTATCCGCCAGAACGCCCAGGCGTTACAGCTGGACTGTATCAAGGCTTACTGTTTCAACAGCATCCAGGCCGTGTGCAGTGACCATGCCCAGAAGCCCGACGGTGTGCATTAGTCCCCTGTGATCTGATTGTGTAATAATTCCAGTAACTCAATGACTTATTGTGCCATACTTGTGTAGCAGGGTACAGTCACTCTTGTTTGCATTCCAGAAGGTCCTCCCTTCCCCGCGGAGAGTTTCGACAGAGTGCTGTTGGACGCTCCGTGCAGCGGGCTGGGACAGCGTCCCAATATGGGCTGCTCCTGGAGCCTGCGTGAGATAACATCCTACCAGCCACTGCAAAGGAAGCTCTTCCACACGGTGCGTCGGACGAACTCTTCCTACCTCACAACATCCCTGAAAAGTTGTGGAAGTGCCGTGGTGTTGGTGTAACCACGGTGCCTCACCGTGGCACTGAGAGAGTATTGTAGGTTAGCTGGGGCTCGGCATTTCTGTCTGCAGTCATACATCAGGTGCCTTCCCCAAGGGGGATGTTCTTCCACCCCATTCTCTGAGAGAATGCTCTGCTGGAGCTGTGCTACCAGCAGGGGGCAGTGTGAGCACTGAAGATTGGTTTCACCTACTTATCCCTGCTGATGAAATGCTTAAATATATCCAGTAGATGGATTACTGTGGGGAGATCAGGCTCCAACGCTGAGAACATCATTTAATACAAGAATCACAGCTTCTGAAGGGACCCTGGCTCGCCAGCATCACAGTGTCCTGAAGGCATTTAGTCTCCTTCTAAAAGGAGATGGGTGCGTCAGTGTGTGGTGCAGCCACTCACTCTGATGGTGTAAATGGGGAAGGCATCCTCTGTCCTGCATTTACATGCTGCATTTCCATTTACTCTGATGCCAGTTACAGTAAAAAGTGCTGAGAGTGCCACAGGAATTTGAATACATTGAAAAACTTGGACATGGATCCTGATGAAGGTGGTTAATTGTCACTAGTGGAAAAAGGCAAGGAGAAGGGACCCTGAAAGGTGTTCGTGAGCAGAGTGGGTAGAAGAATTTGTTGAATGTGTATGTCAGCAGGGCAGGCATGGGGTTTGTGAAAGATATGTATAAGCAGGTGAGAGTAGGTCCGGCAGTGTAGTATAGTGGTAAGGAGCAGCATGGGAATGTTGTTGGTTCTATTCCCTGATGGGGAAATGCTATTGTACCCTTGGGCAAGGTGCTTAACCCAAAATTGCCTCAGTAAATATCCAGCTGTATAAAATGGGTAATGTAAAAAAATTGTAACCTAAGTAAGTTGCTCTGAATACGAGTGTCTGCTAAATGACAATAATGTTATGTAATGTTTGTGAAAGGTGAGTGTGTGAGAGAGACAGGAGGAAGGAAAGGTATATGTTTGAGCAGTGAGAGGGAGGGTAATGATATAGATGTGTTGGTATACTGTACATTTGTATTTGAGAGCAGTACGTGTGGAGGGGGCTGTGAAAGGTGTGTGTTTGAGCAGTGCGGGGGGAGGGGACTGTTAGAGGTAAGTGTGAGTGAACAGTGCAGGGAGGGGGGGGACTGTGAAAGGTGTGTGTGTGTGTGTGTGACAGTGTCATCCCCTCCCAGGCGGTGCAGCTGCTGAAGAAGGGGGGTGTGCTGGTGTACAGCACCTGCACTGTGACCCTGGCGGAGAATGAGGAGCAGGTGGCCTGGGCGCTGGACACGTTCCCCTGCCTCAGCCTGCAGCCACAGGTATGGAGTAGGGCTGGCTATTGGCACAGATGCCCCGATTCGATTCGATTACGATTCACAAGATAACGATTCCATTCAATCCGATTCAATTCGATTCCGATTCGATATCGATTCGATAGGAATGAGATATGAAATACTATATAGCAGCTTTCCATATTTTGAGAGATGCTTAAAAAGCGTTAAAGGGAACACAAATTTACAAATGCAGAGTCACTGGAAACAAATTGTGAAAACCACTAAAGTAAAGGCCAAGGGCTTGTATACCAAAATCTGTTTATTTGAGGAACACATGGGTATAGTTCCTTAAAAATAAAACAAACCTGTATCATTGCCTACTTATTAATGACACGAAGCAGCAATGTGTTTGCATTAGTTAGCTCAGGGAAAGCTGGCTTGTAAGGTAGCTACAATGACTGACAAAACGTAGCTGACTGCCAGTAGCAACTTCGCAATTGTGAACAACGTTTTCTTGCTAGCCTAATATGAACAACTAGCTAGCTACCTAGCAAACGAACATGAACAACTACGTTTCTCTTGGATTGCGCTAAACTACATTGCATTCGTGAGCAAGTGTTGCTGTTCAGTTTAGCCAGCTAGCTGTTTAGGTAGCTAGGTAGTGGTTGTGCACTGTATTAAAGTTAAAGCTAAAACGCTGTGACTGCAGTGCACATATATATGAATATGTATACCAGGCATCTCCACGATTTCAGACACCCTTCTCCACGCAGCACTTAAAAAAATATATATATATATCTCTACGGATCAAGAGACAAATTGTAGAGTATAGGGAAACCAGACACTGCCACGATAAGCTTCTCCTCCAGGATTGACTGGAACCAAAAGGTTGGATCATTTGTTTCAGCAACGTGTTTCACGCTGCCTTCACTCCCATAGGTAGTCAAGGTGTCGCATCACTCAGTACTTGCATAAAATAGACTTCTAGTCTATTTTAGCCCCACTTAGTTGGCTTTGCAACGGCCACTTGTCTCTTGTCGCTGTAAATCGCCAACTCTCATTGAAAATGGGGGGGGGGGGACTAGTAGTTGCCTTTAATACGACAGTTAGGCTATGTCAGAGCCCGTGTATTTAATTCTCTGGCTATGGTTAACCATTGCGGAAATGAACCTAGAAAACCGGGGAAAAAAATGCATATTAGCCTAAAAGATCGATCCATAAATTTTACAGATCGATATCGAATCGGACGAATTTTAAAAAACGATTCATTGAAAAAACGATATTTTTGCACACCCCTAGTATGGAGGCATGGCCCTCACACACATGTGTGCATGCACACAGGCGCACGCACACACGCACGCACACACACACAGGTACAGATATACAATCATATGCACATGCACACACACTTTCACACATGCATACATATACACATACACATACAAACACACTCACACACATTTCAACATACTCACATATACCCATACACACACATACATATGTACACACACACACACTTGCACACATGCATACATATGCACATACAGACACAAACACACTCACAGACACAAACTCCGACATGTACATTCATACACATACACACATACACACACACACACAGGCAGGGGTCTGAGAACTAAGATGGAAAAAGTGATAGGACTAGAGGCTTAATAAGATGAGACTGTATAGATTTCATTACAGCACCACCCCATGGTCAAACTTTCATTCTGCAACCAAAGTTTATATTTGAAAATGGAAAATTTCACCTTTATTTTACCGGGTAGGGCCAACACATGCAGAATCCCTAACTAACCACAGCATTACCTGATTTTACATGGTGGGAAGTTTTCACAGCAGAAGTCTTTCCTGAGTGTTCTGACTCCAGCAGCACCACCTGACTGAGCACTGGTAATGTGTTCTTGGTAATGTGGCGATTACTGGGGAGGGGACTGATGCTAACTTTGCATTTCTGCACAGTGGCCTTATTTTTTAGAGCCTCTTAGCTTTGTTGCCAGAGGCACTGAAACTAAAGAAACCAAAAAAATAACAACCAATAAAGCAGATTCAGAAACGTCAGGCTCATTTGACAAATGTCAAAGAAGACACACGATGAAACAGTGCAATAATTTCTCAGTTTTTTTTATTTTAAATATTTACAGAAGTTTTGGAATACATTGAGCACTTTCCAGTTATCGATGTTACTGTGTGTTAGGACCAGTCAGCAGGTGTTCTGTCTGTGGAGTTAGGCTAAACTACTTATTACCTGTGGCAGTGTTGAAACTTGGTGAAATGTGAATTTTCATTTGGATTTTACACAAACACACAGTTATCTGTTTTCTGATAATACCTTGTAAGTGTCATTTTTTGGAAGAATTTGAGGTGGCATGAGTAAGGGATGAAAAGATCCAGAGCTTTTGATTTTTGGCATTTTATCAAGAGGCTCACAGAAGCGCTCAGATTGTTTCCAATCAATTTAAAAGTGAGTGGCATCTCGTTAACAGTGTCACACCGTATAAACGCAATTTCATGTCACAGCAGAACACCTTGCCAAATTT
The DNA here is from genome assembly GCA_019176425.1 of Megalops atlanticus. Lineage (NCBI taxonomy): Eukaryota > Metazoa > Chordata > Actinopteri > Elopiformes > Megalopidae > Megalops > Megalops atlanticus. Next base: position 52,487,399 of record CM032876.1, read on the forward strand.
GAGAGCGGTACTCCTCTGAAATGTGGTCGCCTCTGAAGAGCTGTAAGTAGCTCCTGTCCCCCTGAGCCCTTGGCGGTGGATGTGTTGGATGAATCGGAGCGAGAGGGCTCTCGGCACAGGGTGAAAGGACAGACGCAGGTTGGTGGCAGGACTCCGTGGGCGGAGCGAACATCAGAAGAATCCGGTGTTTATGCTTATGTGCGCCTACAGTTGAAATGATTCATTTACAGATCGGTTCTGGCCTTGGCCCACATTTTTCTGCTGTATTTATAGAAGTGTTTATGTTCCTCATCTCTGGACCCGAGGCAGAGACCCTCTGTACTGCTTGGATTCGCGGAGTTCACATTCTGCCTTGTCGGTCTGCTCTGGGTCTCCTCCCCGGGTGCTTGTCAGGATTTAAAAAGCAAACCACCCTGTCTCAGCAGTGAAACATCATTACAGTGGGGTTAAATCAAATGGTGATGAGGACCAGTAGTTGTGCATTTCGGCAAGGGACCTGCCATCGAGATGAATTCTGAATGTGTGCGTGGTTGTCTGGAGGTAACTTAAGCACGAGGGAACAGAGACCAGAAAAAGCAGCTGTGCTTGTCTGTGGCCCGTGCAGGAGCCTCACATCGGGGGAGAGGGCATGCCGGGAGCGGGGCTGTCGCCGGAGCAGCTGCGTCTGCTCCAGAGGTTCAGCCCCGTCCAGGAGCGCGGCGGGGCGACGGGGGCCCCTGCCGTCCCCCTCACCGGTGTCGCGGGAGGAGACCCAGCCCGCCTCCTGCAGCAGGCCAATGCGGACACCATCGGCTTCTTCATAGCCAAGTTCCTGAAGACCTGACTGTTTACAGCGCTTGCCGCTGCAGCCGGCACATTCCCGCACGCCGCACCATATTTAGCGCCGGCTTTCATAAACAAAGGCCGAGGGAGAGCGAGCGAGCGAGAGAGGGAGAGCAGGAATGACAGCGAGTGAGAGAGAGAGAGCTGGCGAATGCAGTCCTGCTGCCGTTGCCATAACAACAGTGACGACACAGCTGCCATGGCGACAGCAGATTTGCTGGCTCTTCGGACGCAGATCGGGAAGTAGCATGCTGAAAGAGGTCACGAGAGGTAGTAACAATTTACTGGTCGAATTGGCCCTCCTTTCAGCGATATCTGATAAAAACAAAGACCTGCGTGGTTATTTTTGCCTGAAGGAGAAGCTCTTTGGAGGACCTCAATTATTCATTACTTACATGCAGGTCTGCACATGTATGAACTTTCGTATGTTCTCTGTGGACTCAAACATACATTGTTAATGTTGTCTGGTGTTTTTTTTTTTTTTTTAAATCTAAATTAAACTTTGTAAATGTGCAACATGGTCCTTCATCTTTTTTCCCCTTCACTACTTTCACTGTGAAACTGGCAGTGCTACCTGTTTCAAATGCTTCACTTGAACACATGGGTCAATATTAATGTTGGCCTCAAAGCCCTGACTTCTATCAACCTGAACCACATTCCTCTCCATCACTGAGTCGCTTTGAAGGAAATGGTTGTAACAGAGGCAAAAAGCAGAGCTCCAGAGTCCTGCAGAAAAATGAATACTTAATATCACCAGACACATTTAACCTAGTTCTTTGCCTGACTTCACCAAACGGAAATGAATGTGTCCTACAAAAGTCCTACGGTAGATGTTTTAATTATGCATTCTGGACCTTAGCATCATGTGCACCAGAAAAGCTACAGATTTATTTTAAGCGAAAGCAATATTGATTCCCAATATCAAAACCCTTGAGTAAACAAGCAAGACCCCTCTCATTAAGAATGTGTAACTGTGCTTAGAATACACTTCTCAGACTCACTGGAAGTTTACCATAAGAGATTAGTTTCCTACATAGAGGTACACACCATTGTACCACATTTTCCATTGCTCAGCACATGCATAAAAAAGCAGATATACCATTCTCTATCACGTACAGTAGAAGGCATACAGACTCCCGCATGCAAAGTGTTACTTGAATATGAACAGTCTGCAGCAAGTCTGGCTTGTTTATGTTCTTATTGCCGGGGACCGAAGGTTGCGTGTGAGTGTCACCAACCTCCTGAGTGGTAATTACTGTACGCCTGGATCACAGGAACATGGAATTTTTCCAGCATGCTTGACTGCTCCTTCTCTCAGGTCAACAACAATATGCCCTGGGTGCTGTTGGTTCTCCAAAAATTTCAGGCTCCTTTCTTTTTTAACCATTTGTGTCACACATTGTCTCCATATGGTGCTCAGTTTTACAACATTAAAACATTACATGAAACATACATTATAAAAACAATAAGTTTTGAAAGTGTGCCCAAAGCAGAGAGGTTACCCATTCCCCTTTGTGTTTCAGTCATTCGTTTCTAAAGTTGAAATCATACATACAGATGCTGCTCAGCTAAATCTAAACCCAGGGTTATTTTTCATGTAAATCTTGGTTTTCCAAGATGTGGCCGATTAGACAGGTTATTTATGGTGTTGCACAAGTTGGCCCTAATGGGGTTTACAGTGAGCTCAGCTGCAGACTAACACTGGCCTAGGCTTTGGACTTTTGGAGGGATTCTGCTACTTACCTGCAGTGTACTGCATCAAACTACATGCAACTGTTCTTTTTAATGGGGCTGCTGGTGGACTCAGAATAAGGAACGCCACGGTCCTTATGTTCTAATGTTATAAAAAGACTGGCACATTGCCTGCAAAGTAGTATACATCAGCCAGGGTCAGCCTGTTCCTGCTCCCAAAGACTTTAGTCCCCCTGAGAGTCAGCTGACCACGTCACTGCAGCTCGGCCCAACAGGACAGACTGACAGACACTACCGCATGCAGTCAAATAGGCCGCCAGACAAACAACGCGATCAATCACGATGGCAGCAGAGTAAGACTGGATAGAGTGGGGAAATTAAAGAGCGCACTGATCCCCTTCAGAATCCGTCCTGATCTGTTTGAGTAGGCACAGTTATTCAACAATTCATCTCTTTGTTGATGCTAGTGCCCACGATGCCCAAAATAGGATGAAACGGGGATCAAGGCAGGTCAATAGAATGGCCCCTCTTTTTTACTACAATGGGGGCTTTGTGTTTGCTATCCCGCAGATGTGTGACTAAGCAGTACCTCTCAGCCAAATTTAGCCCATTCCAGTCACTGCTGTTGTCATTTATGTCGCCATGACGACTAAAAGCGGCCGCCGCTTCCACCTGGGGTTTTCAGAGGCAGAGGTTTTTTTTTTTTTTTTCTTTTTTTTCCAGGGTCTATTTTTAGACCAGCAGCCTTCTCGATTTCTTACGCTCACTTCACTGAGCCAAGGTGCTCAATCACAGAAGGGGAAACTGCCCGTCTGCCTGCTCTGACCACAAGCCCAACCTCAAGTGTCATTCGGGTGACAAATGTAGTTAGTGCCAGTCAGATACTGGGAGCAGGTCCTCAGCAGAGAGCCACACTTCTACACAGAAACTAATGGCAGTTATACGAGCTGCTGGAGGCATGGATCTAAATTAAGTTCATGACAAACTCTTACCACACTAATCATTCGCATTAGTCTGTGTTGCCAAGTTTATTTTTTTCCCATTTTCCTCTTTTTTTATACATTTATGTACATTCAAATGTACATTCTTACAAATGTGAAGTGCTACCAGTGTAGCAGGTTTATGAATTTTACATTGAGCCTAAAAACTGGAGAATCTAAAAATAAAAGAGATTTGGGGGGGGGGATTTTGTACTGTCAGTCACCAAACAAGGGGATTTGAACAACACACCTTGTAATGGGGGAGGTTGGACCAAAGGAATTTCAACATAAATACCAATGCTGTGCTCTCATTTAAGATGAACGTAGGAGGGCAGGCTCCTCCCAACTGAAACAAATGAAATCAAATACTATGCCTCAGGCAAAACATGGGTCAGAGCATGGGTCATAATATGGTTACTGTCGATCCGGTTCGAGGCCCATGATGTCGAAAATAAACCTGTATGTCACAGCTACTAATTGGACAGTTAAATAAATAAATAAAATTTTACAGTGCAAGAGTTCCTATAGATCTTCTACAAAGGCAACCATGAAGTATATACAAATGTTTAGAAATGGTATAGACAAAAAAAGTCAAAGTATTTTTTTTTCCACAAATGGATGTGTACAGTACCCAGCACAGATTAACGTTTTTTTTTTCTCTGTAAAGTGAGAGACATGCCTTCACACAAGTTGTGAGCAGGAAAGCAGTACTAGGATTCTGGATTTATAAAAGGAGAGGGGATGGGTGGATTATGTGCCTTTCTGTCCTCGCCTGTCACATATATAAAAATAATTCAGCTTTACATCCAGTTTGGTTTGTACAGTGGTGGTGGATCATTGTAATTTACAAAAAATATGTATTAATGAAGGTTAAAGACAGTACTCAACAAAGTGCTGGCCGTTTTAACCCATTTCATTACCGCGCACATTAAGTTTTGAAGATTTCATTGAGAATGATATTAAACTGATTGGATTGACTGTTTAGAGTTCACACTGAAGGTTGTCACTGCTCATCCCGAGACATCCTTACAAAATGGGTCACTTCACATACTCACTTCAGAAATACCACAAACACATTCAGTTAAGTCCTACACAATTTTATCTTACTGAATGCGTTCCTTGGATTACTGAGATGTCTGATCCAACAAGATCGTGACAGCTGTTGTCTGTTTGACACGTTAAAAATCAATAATGGGAAGTACAAATGCTGAATTTAAAGTGTGCTGATGTTATAAAATGTCTCCAAAGCCTACAAATGCAACTGTTCTGCGGTGTGAGAGTAATGGTACTATTCTGTTGTCTTGTAAGGCAAGACGAGAGTATGCCCCACACGAGGCACACGAATCAGAGAACCAAAGAAATCAAATCAAATTAATTTTAAAAAGTTTGCAAGCAGGAAACTAAATAAAGTTAAACATAAATCACTTCAATATAGCTTTAACGTTCGTAAAGCTGACCCCAATGGGATGGTATGTTATCCACCCCTCATTTTGATCTTTAAACAGTAGTCTGATTGCAACAACTTCTTCAAGCTAATAAAAAAAAGAAAAAAAAAAACAATCACAGGAAGCACAGCTTGATACAGCAGAGGATTCTGTAGTTGTGCCATGCTCATTAAACACAGATTTAAAATATGTATATTTATGAATATACATATGTGTACATACATACATTGTAACATCTATGTATGAATACACATACATGTTGTGTCCTCTAAAAATAACGCCGTTGCTGAGGCAGCAACAGCTGTTAAGCTGCCTCAGAAGCGTAACCAGGTAACGCGTCCAGGGGAGTTATGGGAGAGCAGGCCCAGGCTGAGTGGGGGGGGCGGAGCAGCATGACGACAGGGACGTGCGAGGGACGGGGGGTTTGGGGGCAGGGTGGTTTCTGTACAGTGCGCCCAGCAGCGGCGGCGCGGGCATGAGCCGCGGTCACTGGTCAATGTAGGCGTCCCTGTTCCACTCGCCCGCGTCGCCCCGCTTCTTGGGGGCCACCTCCCCGTCCCTGTCCCGGTCCCTGTCCCGGTCCCTGTCCCTGTCGTAGTGGTGGTGGTGCTCGCGGGACGGCCAGTGGTGGTGGTGGCCCCGCTGCCTGTTGCGCTCGTTGTGGTCCTGCTCGCGCTCCTTGGAGCGGTGGCCCCCGTGCGACTCCTCCCCGCCCCGGCCCCCGCCCCCGCTGCGGTGGTGGTGATGGTGGTGGTGGTGGTTGTGCTCCCGGTGCGGCGCCCCCTCGTAGCGCTGCCGCCCGCCGCCCCCGCCCCCGACCGCCGGCGCCTCCTCGTCCTCCTCCTCCTCCAGCAGCTCCTCGCGGGGCTCGATGTAGGCCGAGTCCCTGCTCTCGGGCGTCTCCGTGTCCATGGTCTCCTGCCGGGACAGGCCCTTGCTCTTGCTGTGGTGGTGGTGGTGGTGGTGCTCGGTCCTGGTGGAGGAGGAGCGGTGGTGCGTGTGCTGGTGTCTCTTGGGCTCAGTCCGGAGGGGCCTCTCCTCCTCCGCCTCGCCCTCGCCCTCCCCTTCCAGCTGCTCTGCCGTGTGCTGATGGTGATGGTGGTGCTGATGGTCCTCCCGCGAGCCCTTCCTCTCTCCCGCTGGCTTCTCCCCTTTCTGCTCGCCCTGGGTTAGTGACACACGCTGTGTTAGTAGGAGTTAGAGGCACGCTCACACACACAGACACACACACACCACGCGCATTCTCACATGCACACTCAAGTGTCGACGGTACAATATCAACCACTAAAGGCTGACTGTGGTCCTGGAGGTTCGCGGTGTCCTGGTTTCTGCTCCACCTGACTCTTGTTCCAATCCTTTGTTAGAGGCTTTTTTTCTAGTGTATTTGAGCTGCCGTTTAGCCAGAGCTGAATTGCCTTCTGATAATGAATAACAGAGCCTCCAGGACCAGCGCTGATACCCTACTGAATATCAACGAGAAACACCACTGCTACAAGCAACTCTGTTGTCCTAGGAGCAAAAAGGCACACTGCTCGCTACTGTGTGTCACGGACTCACCAGTGTTATTGCTATCTCAATCAACAGAATTTTCCGTCTTGTTACATTTCCCAAGGGGTGAGGGGGGATAATCGAGGGGGAAGGAGGAAGAAATAAAAATAGCAAAAGATTTAAATGAAATACATGGCAAATGACTACAGGCACAGGTACTGCACCTCAATGCAATCCCCTCAAGCCACTGCACATTTCAGCTATGGAAGGAATCAGGCCAAACACACACACACACACACACGCACACGGATGTGCTGTACTTTTCAGTGAAATGTGCTCTCTGGCTGAGGAATAGCGCTATAACCATTTCTATCACTAAGAGCTGATCGCATAACTCATCTACCCTTCAGGGCTCCAGGCCATATGTCACTGCAGGATGAAGAGTCTGACAGCACCCTGCATCTCGCTGGACAACAGGCAATTTAATGAATTAGAGAGGAGAGGAGAGGGAGATTCAATTACCTTTGAAAAATGTCGTCGGCATAAAAATTTGCTGGATATTTTGAGGTACACTTTCCTTTGGCTATACTGCTAAGACTTAAGGGCAACTGATACCTTTTGGATGCAGTCTGTCTCCACAAAGCCTTTTGCATTGGGTAAAAAAGTCATAAATGGATTTTTAAGTGGATTTGTATGTTTTCAATTTAAGAGAGATCGTTTGCCACAACAATGAAATATGGCTGTGTTGTCCTGTGAGTAAATGTAAGTGGTACCTACACATACAGCAAGACTATGATCAAAGTATTTGGCTATAGGCAAATTGCACATGTTTAAATTTCCATCACTGTAAAAAATGGGCCTAATTACATGGCAGTTCAATTCCTTGGTCTATAACAGCCAGAATATTTCACGGACTACAATCAAATTTACAATTTGAACGGTAATGGTGCAGTTCATTTCTGGTTCAATGAGCTTCTTTGATACACACCAATAAATTAATAAATACATTTGGATACCCCTTGAGGACTTCAAAATAGGATGTTAATTTCAACCTGTCAGTAATAGTAAGTACATTAAGTTAATACATTAAGACTGAATCACAAATGCATTTAACAGCATGCAGAAACTGAGTAAACCATTTGAGAGGGGGGGGCGATGACATGCAAGTGAAGGAGACTAGCCTTTGAGCAGCTGTATACAGATAATATGTTACATGTGCTGACAGTAAACCTCGACTGGATTGTTGTCTCTGCTTCAGAGTGGAAACTGTCACCACGCTGCCAGGAGAGACTCATCTCCATCTCACCAATGAGCTGCTTTAGTATTCTGGCCTTATTTAAGGGATGCAATCCAGTAAAGCATGACAGGCCCATTCAATCTGCCTCAGCCTCCATTCTTAACTTCATCAGCCTGCCGGTAAAGCCTCTCACTCTCTGGTCTAATCAATATGCAAAGGCACTCTAAGATTCAACAATCAATTAGCTAACCAAAATATGTTCCTCAAGGAGAATATATTCCTTTCCCACCAAGCCTAACTCTCCACTCAATGAAAGAGCAAGACTGAGCTGTTCTGAATTCAAAAGCGACAGAAGAAAATCCTCATGCAACTGGCAACTTAAAAACTGTTAATGCACCAGTGCTGGCGCTGTAATTAGTACAAGGGGGAAATGTAATCATGTACACAAAACGCAGTCAAACTACATCAACTACAAACTGGCAAAAACGTGCTGACTAAAACTGCGAGTATCAGAGCAGAGTAGGGCCTCTTGACAAATCCTTTAGACAATGAAGCTGCAGTGTGGTGCTGCTTCTGCAAGATCAGACTGTCTGTTGGGGAGTCTGCTTGTGGGCTCTCTGTCCCTCTCTCTCTGGCTCGGTTCTGTCTATCCTGACGTGGAGGCGCTCTGGAGGCTGCTGAGCTCCACAGACTCGCCGGTCTCCCTGGCCTCCCTGTCCCGGCCCAGGAGGAGGCCCACGTTGGCCCTCAGCTTGGTCAGCACCTGTACCTGCAGGTTGGAGACAGGCACGGGGCTGGAGGGCAGGGTGGCGGTGGCCAGCTTGGCGAGCAGCGGGTTGGGCGGGTTGCAGCTGGCGGGGTGGGTGGACTTCCAGTAGGCCTCCAGGTAGTCGGCCATGTGCTCGCACGCGTCCTCCAGCTGGTTCTCGTCCAGGATGATGTCAAACATTTCCTGAAGCGGGGGCGAGAGAAGGGGAGCGGTGAGATCCAAGGCGTTCCGTTCCACCCATATGGTCAATCTCAAAGCAGGACCCAGAGGTGCCCTTTCATGTCCATCTGAAAGGGGACTGGGTCAGCAACTTGTCTTATCCCTTTCCTTTAAGCTTGGAAAGGAGGACATTCTGTTTTTTGTTAGAAAAAAAAAAATCTCATGATATTGCTTTAAACAGATCATGACCCAGTTTTCGCGTTGAAGAACTTACGAAAATATGTCAATTAGAAAAACAAGGTGACCCGCTTAATATCACACCGGATTAATTTTGCAGGAATTTCAAGTGGTTAAATCCCTTGAGTTTTGGCATGTTTTTAGGCATCAGGTGAAGCCTGTCACCTAGGTTGAGGTTCGCTCTAATGCTCATTCGAACATTGCACGCAGTGAGCAGAGAGGGCATCACACAGACCTGACAGAAATGACAGCAATTATTTCACTTCCACATTTTAATTCTGCTGCCTTCTGCTTTTTAATGGTAGTATGAAGCACTAGAATGTACACTACTCCCTTAGGTACCTCACAAAACATATGGTAAAATCTGAAGCTTGTCCACAGAGTATCATTCGTAATGTTTTAAGTGCATTTCATTTTTTTTTTTGGCAACAGAAAATGACTTATGGGCACTTATGAGTGGTTTGTAATGGCATGTCCTGAGGCCAAAGGGTAAAGGTGGGTTATCTGTGGCAGTGCGGCTCTTGTGTAATTGCTCTTGATTGTTAACTGCAGCGGCGATCTCGGCGGTACTCACGGGAGGGCACTGTGCCAGTTTGTCAGCCGCTACCATCTGGACGTTTAAGTGCTTGGCCTGGGACTTCCCTCTCGACTTTATCAACCTCTGTAAGACCTAGAACAATGGAGGGAGAGGGGAAGGGAGGGAGGGAGAGTGAGAGGAGAGAGCGCATTAGAGCGGTAGCAGAGTCAATGAAGGCCATTTACCGCACTCAAAGTCACCGCATGCATTATTATAATAATGCATTGTCTCCTTGCTGTTTTCAACCACAGTGACTCACAGATTCTCTCCCCCCTACTGTACGGCAGGATTTTTAATGACGATCCTTGGCGGAGTACCTTGTTCAAGGTTACAACATAGCCCCACGCTGAAATTAAGACTACAACAGACTGATCACTGACCCTGAGCTCGAACTGCAACAAGGTACTGTTTCCATACCTCCTGCGGCATTGTTTTACATTGGAAAAAACTCATTCAGAATGAAGTGACGATGAAAAAGCGGTTTTGTGTGAGCTGCCGCTAGAATGAAATCTGTGAGCCCTGATTTCCTTTCAGGTTGCAGCTGCCAGAGAGCGAGGACTGCTATGAGTGATTATTTCAAACAACAGCAGGATTGTGCAGCACCGAAGCTAGAGGAAGTATGAGTTCAGAGAACTCAGCATCTGCATCCAGATGCAACTGTTTGTGCTACAAGGGTTTAATTGAAAAGTACATAATAGGGACGTGCATTTGCTTCAGATTCATTCATTTTTCTACGTATCAAAACCTCCAGCGACAGTGCAGAGCTTAGCAGGATTTATGAGGGCTATGTCTTTCTGTTTGGGGGACCGGGGTCAAAAAAGTGTTGAAACCCTTTCCTGTACATCAACGACAAGCTCATGGGGGATTCAACCTGAACACAACACTTTGAAACAGTAAATGGTACACTTTTTAATATTCTTGCATTTCTACCAGCAGTCACTTTCATTGACAAGTCAAAGAAACATAGTAAGACTTAGATTCATTATTTGAAGATAAGGTCTGAGTTAAGAACCATGGCAGCAAGGTTGAATGTCCTCCTGAGTGTGTTTGTCACAGCAAAGAGGGGAGGAAGAGGGGGCAGAGATCCAGCAGGAAGTGGAGGGCCACCCGCTGCACTGCACGCTCTCTGAGCCGTATTTCATGTCGTTTTCTCATCCTCGCTATCACTTTCTCTTTTCTCTCTTTCTGTAACCTCAGGGCTGGAGCCCTTTTCATCGATCTCTGAATCACGACACTGTGATTTACTCCCGGCGGAAGGTCACGGGGACACATCGGTCACACCTCAGGATCCAAACGCATCATGTTCCCCTCCCACAGACACAATGCGCTGCCTCTTAGCGGGTGACGGGCATCACTCATCCTGAGAGCGGCAGGCCTCATTTAATATAAAAGCAATATGATCTGTGACAACCTGCATCCATAAACTAGCGCTTCCCATGTCCCTATCACTGTGCAGCTCGAGCAGAGCTCTCCATTACCTAATCAAAGAGCTGATATCATCCCCGCATCTACCCAAATAGGACACGTAAACCTTGGTTCCAGAGATGAACAAGTACAATACAGAAGAGGGGAGCAAAAAAACAAACAAAGCAAAACACACTTGACAGTATCTGAGCACTCTGTGGAGGTGTCTTTCATCCTGTGCTGCTGGGCCTCACCTTGGGAGATGAGATCTTCACGTAGACGATGATGGGCGCCAGGGAAGTCTTCCCCAGCTGGGCCGGATGATTGATGGTGTCGGCGTCCAGCACCACGAGCTGCAGGGTCCGCGCCAACTCAAATATCCGCTCGATTTCACTCTGGACTTCCGCTGTGGGGCAGACAGAGAGGGGGATCCTCACATTACTGTACATGGGCATATCATAGGTGTCAATGATGTACGGTATACACGGTGTAGACTCGTCCGTCCCAGTGCAAATCGGTGAATACATTTTTATTTGTCCTCAAGGGGCGACAGCAGCTGAACTTGCCAGCCTGTTCATCTCTTACACCCCACAGCTAATCTGCTGCCTTTGGTGGGGCCAAAAAATCTGCTCTCAAACAGGATTTTGTAGGGACTACAAGGACTTGGAAAGGCTAAATAGATCTCAAATGTCAACTTTGCATGCTTAAATTTGTGCAACATCTATTTTCCGCCATTCTGTTCATGTAAAAGGTGGTGACGGGAAACCCGCTTGTTTAGACTTGGGCTCCCAGAACCTGGACGTATCCTACATCTTGTGCCTAGCGCCATTCCAAACCATATTTATAATATTTCAGCTTATGCTCTAATATTATACAGCAACTGCCAACTCAGTATCTTGTAAAACAAAACATAACATTTAAAATAATGGTTAATTTTGCACTACGCAAGATTAAGGGCAAAGTTTATAGCAGTTAAGGCTTCGTCTGGGTCTTGGTGACTGGTCTTCCGTTATGTCAAGAGAGGATTTATATCAGAAATTTCACAGCACAGAAGGGCTGTAGGAGACATCCATTAAATGAGCAAACGGTTGCATTCCAAGCATAAATCCTCAAGTGTTACTGGCGCTAAAACTTGGGCCAAGCTGCATCTCTCGTCCAGAAGATCCTCCGACACTTCATCTCGTGAACACACTGTCTCAGTCAGAGCTTGCGTGTGACCGTGTAAGCCAAAGGAGGATATGCATTAGGTGAAACGGAGCCCTGAAAGGAACTGTGACACAGTCCTTCACATGCCTGAAAGCTCTGCATAGCTTTTGGCACAGCTTTGCATGCTCCGGTGGCTGGAGTCTGAAGGACGGTGATGGGGTGTGACGTTCAAGCCTTGTTGCAACATCTTTACTAGCACTGAGTCATGTACAGAGAATTGGGGGCTCCTAGACCATGTGCGTGACTGGAAATTGGTCACACTGAATCTTATTGAATTTATTGAGTTTCCTTACAGTTTCCTTAAAGAAGCATAAGCCACACCTGTCTCTCAGTAAATACAAACATTTCTAACTTTATTTAGCTAACCCACCACAACAGCACAAAATGTATGTATATACTTTTCTGTTCCTGAGGATTGAGAAAATGCAGGTTCATAACAACATGTACTTGTAAAGGAGAAGAGAATATCATACGCGTTAATAGGTTGGGCGTTTGTTCAGAATATCAGAGAAAATCAATACTGATATCAGAAAGCCTGGAGGCCATTTCTTGAGCTAACTTTTAATATGCTATACACCTCCCATACAAGAATGTACCCTCTGTGACAGGGAAATGTGTCACAGGATTCTAATGGAGTATGACAATTCGCTACTTACTGTAGTGTTATTTGACATTTATGTAAGAGATGCTTTACCTAAAATGGCAAATGCTACTGATTATGATTTCTGTAATCAGTCACATAATTGCTTTAAGTCAGCTTTACAGCAGCTAATCTATGACCGCAACGAAATGCACATGCATCACAAAATATGCAAAGTAACTAAATGGACGGTGCACAAACATGACCTCCTACCACAGCAGTTGCACAGTGAGATACGTTTCCCCAGTGCCTCTGGCAGCACTTCACCTTATTTATGTTTAAAGATGAGCAGGGGCTACAGCGATCGCCTGCTCTGTCTGAGTTCTGGTGCACGGTTTAACTTGCGACAGCTGCACTAAACAGCATGTCAAGAGTTCAGCTTTGCACAGCGCAGAACGATTGAGCCGGAGATTACTGCCTCCCTGTTTTGTTTGGCCACGGTGAGCTGTGAGGTTACTATTTAGGAATCCATTTTGGTTTAATCATAGCTCATGAATCAACCCCTTCGAAAATCAAAAGGGGGGCTGTAATCTGATACGCTTATTGTTTTCTTCCGACAAACACGCCAGAAGCCAAAGCAAGTCTCTGTTTCCCAATAGCCATATAGTTCATTAAAGCGGTCATTATAAATCCTTTTAATCTTTGCCTTTAATCTGTAAATAGCTATGGCCTCTTAGCACACAATGGGCACAGAAGGACAAGCCATACAGACACACCGTAAGTCCCCGCATGATTTGGAAAGGGAGGGTGATATGAGAGCAAAAAAAAAACGCAGCAAAATCGGATTCTCTTATGTAAGCGATGAATTTCAGCAAAAAGCAGTAAAAAACAGGAACTGTACACTAAGAAACAGGATGCACAGCAACACGATGAGAGGCCGCCCATTCGCTCCTTGTTTTCCATTACTTGACAAAGTACAAGTGGTGTCATGCATAAAAGCACCACATTAAGCTCTCAGCTGCAGAAATCTGCAGGGAATGGAACAAGATCAAATTAAATTCATTTTCAATACAGAATGACACTAAGAAGAGGCAAAATCTCTGCAGGCACCTGAAAAAACAATACAATTTATCCTAAACCCAAAGTCAGGCACATCTGCTAGGAAAGAAAGGGTCTATATCATGGCCTAGATGTCTGAAACATTTTGTGTACCCATACAAAAAATATATATTGAAAACATATTTTAGAGAATATATATTTTTAGCTCAATCAATACATTCAAAATATGTAAATTATTGGTATTTTTGTGTATTGCATTTCATTGCATATTTCAGAGATTTGTATATTTAAAACTTTTCATATATTTATATATGCATTTATGTATGTAATTATACAATTTCCGCATCTTCTTGGGCTATTCTTTGAAACTATTCATAGATTCTTGAGCTGAACAACATACTTCTCAACATGTTGCGATATATTTCTTTTCCATACGGGTATGCATTCTAAGTGAGGAAAGAGGAAATGCGGGCTTGTTTTACGAGTGCCATCTCTGAGGCGGGCAGCGCCTCCCCTGTCCCGGCCCGGAGCGGAGCCCCCTGCTGACGTCCGTTCGGTCGCGGCTGACGTGACCCTCGTGTCCCGTCTGTCTGGCTGTGCATTCCTTCATGCTCTCAGGTCAGCGCGGGAGCCACTTCCACTCCCCATCGCAAACATGTCCCGGAATTTCCCACAGAACAGGGGGAGCGCCCTGGGAGCCAGCCGCAGGGCCAGCAGTCAGAGAGAGGGGATGTGCCGGTGGTGGGTTTGATGTGTGTGCGGCATTGTGGGAAGGTCCCCCCTGTGCGGCTGCAGCCGCTGTCAGATGTCACGTACGTGTATGGCGACAGCGTCAACATCCATGGTCACTGACGTCTTGAAAGACATGTTTGTAGCAGCTGCTCTTCTACAACGGGTAAACTACTGAATGTGATTATCTGAATCTCTCACCTAACTACTGTTGCCAGTCTATGACCTGAACCAGACACATAGCTCTCAAAATGTGCAACACTAACAAAAACGACACAACCACAAGCTCTAAGTTTGTTTCACCATCAGGCTGTATGGTGAAGCAGGCACTCCTCTGAGAAGTGCTGAAGAATTTCCCAAACAAACTGTCAGACCCCTGAGTTCCAAATTTATTTTATAAACACTCGGGAACACATCCACACCACACAAGTCGGCTCTCAACAAAGCAGATTAAAATGTTGTCTTAGAGAAAAGGAAAAGGAAGAAAAGAAAAGGAAATTGTGCACCTGGGAAGGCCAGAAGTAAAAAATGAAACATCTCTGTCTCAAGGTCTTTTCAGGCATGCTCAAAGTTCCTCATTATGTAAACAGACAAAAGGCACTATTTTTCCTTCCAGTAACTTTCCCATCCTTGACAAAGCTCCTTATCACAGTCCTTAAGACTAGCATTCTGCAGTTCACAGAAATAATATTTCCCACCACACAAACAAGAGAAATGATTGCCCATTCCCCAACAGAAGCTTGCCACAGAGCTGAAGAAGAGAGGCAAGCCGGTCCTTACCCAGATTGGAGCGTGTGTTGGAGCGCTCGATGATGGCGTGTTTACTGGGGTTGTTCAATACTGAGCGTTTGGCAAGTGAGATGTCGGCTGTGACCCGCGTGATCGATATTCTGCAAGGAGAGAGAGAAACAGTTGATTGCTGTGAAAGATGTGTAATAGAACTCCTACTGTGCTTGTTTTGTCAAAATACAAAAGCAAAATTCAGCAAAACTCATACCTAAATAACTCACACTATTTAATGGCAAAAAGCTAACACTTAAGTTACAAAGCAAATCTCTAAAATACAGTTGATATAAAAGGATGTACCTATGTGTTATTGAGATTATTCATCTGTGTACTGAGTCATTCATCTGTAACATCCACAATGTAATTTCCAAGAGCCGCAGAACCCATTGAATTTAGCTTGCCGATTTAGCAGTTACAATTATTAAGGAAACAGGATGCTCTTAAACAATGCACTGAAAATGGACTGCACTGCATGCGGATATATCTCCAGGGAATACAAAATACCACTCCTCACAATGCTGCCCACTTTATAGAGGTCAATCTAAATTGTGTGCTCCATAAGGAATGAAATCATCAGCTGGCATCATTGATGTAAAGTATCAACACATGAGGAGGTTGATGTAAAAGATGGTCAATGCAGAAATATTCCCTCCCAGGTGAGAGTAAACAGTCCACTACCGGTGAAAAATACCAGAAGGAACTCACCTCCCTTCAAATCTGTGTTTCAAGAAGTCAAAGAGCGCTTTCTGCATCATGTCTGTCACCTGAGAGAAAAGACAAAATTGTACTAAATGAAAACGGCCATTAGTAAACGCTTCCATTGTACCAGAATCACAATCAGATTAAGGGTACTAAATTGCTGGAATAAAGACAGTACATGTCACTAAGTGCTTAATCAGATGGTTGTTTATGCAAGACAGAGTAATCGTTTTAATTTCTGCCTGGTATCTGTGAAGCATTCTCTACTGGTAAAAAAAAGCGGCTTTGATCTTCCCCCAGTTAAGGGTCCTGACGCTGGGTTCAGACGCACTGCTTCTGCCTCCTGCTCTAATGCAAAGTGACAATGGCAGGCTGGCATCAAATATACATGGGATTTAATGTTGTCAGGTTTACTCAGCAAAGGCCTAGCGATTCGCGGAGGAATGACTGCTAACAGGCTCTTACCTCATAGCCCTTCAGTGAGGGCCCCACCAGAACCACAGGTCTCATGGAAGGCACAACGTCATATGGGGGAATATGTTCCGTCTGCAGATTGGGAGACGTGGCTTTGTGTCATCTTAAAAGCTACTTCTTAAAGAATGCAGATGCTCGAGTCGGGGTGAAAACGTCAACCCGTTAACTTTCAGTCATTACTCATTGCAAACAATGAATCAGACATCCCGTCCCTGTGTCCCAGTTTTTACTCAGTGCAGTTAGCGTCTACGTTATACTCTAAACCACATGCACGCTACACTGACATCTACTTGAGCCCTAAACCAAACCAGACCAAATGTCCCATTAATTCTGTCATATTTCCTGATTGCTGATAATGAATCAAATATGGCCAGAATTAAAGCACTGCATGACCATAATACATACTGAGTGAAAATGAAATCTGCTTGCAATCAATTTTGGGAATGCCAGGGGGAATGTCTCTTTCATTGTACAGATGTTAGGTAATCAGACTGAACATTGGTTAATCCAGTACACACAACGCCATCAAAGTTTACAGGTAAAGACATTGATAAAAAGCAGACGGCATAGAAACAGATCACATTCAAAAGCAACAGGGAGGAAGCTCACAGTACCGCACCCACCAACCCTAACATTCCTAACAACCTAAAAAAAAAGTTCAGTGGACTTGTTTTGCATTCATCCATCTGTTACATTCAGGGAGACTCTGGGCTGTGTGATAGTATGTCTCCTCTGCAAGAGCCAGGGAAGCACAATTTTAAAGGAATAAAATAACTCTCCTTTTTATAAAAGTGGAACCACTCTTTCCATGCAAGTGGCAGCCTCCGATCGCAGGGCTATTACTAGCTGTAATGAAAGTAGGATGAGTAGATGCCTGTTTTCTCTCTCGCTTTCTCTCTCTCTGGTTCTCTATTATATTTTTATTTTTTATTCAACTGATTCCATCTGGTGCTGGTGCTCTCTTGGGGTATCATGTTATATCAATATGCTGGAAAACACTGTGAAATTCCCCGCTGCTGGCTGGCACCGATGAGACTTTGTAGTATTGATGTTAGTGGGTTTTTTGTTAGTTTATTTTTCTATTATTATTATTCCAAAAGACAAGACAAAAACATGCAGAAACCGCTGGGACCTCCAAAACATTTCATTCGGGTCTCAGGGCTCCTCCAACCCTGTCTCTACATGTCCAGAGACAAGACAGAAGTACACAGAGCCCAGCACACAGTGTGTGCGAGCCCCAAATACATAGTATCAAATGTCCTTGCAATTATGCCAAAAAAGCACTCATGGGATTTTCGCTGCTACAGAGGAGCTCAGAATGGACATGATGCAGGGCTTTGTGTGAGATGTTTTTTCCTCGTATTAATGCAAGTTATTTTGTAATATTTATGACCAAATGAACTCTGATTTATTACACCGACCTTGTCCTTGTACTCAGATAGATTGCTAATGCATTTGCTGAGAACTCTGGGAAATAAAGGGTGGTAGCATCACAGAAGTTTCTGGGGTGTTAGCGTCGATGGGCCCATGTTCAGGTTCAATGCTGAACACTATGCATCGACCATTCCGCTCTTTGCACGGTGAGGTACTGTGAGCTCCCATTCTGTGAGAGTCACCACACACAGGGAAACACAAGGGATCAATGACACAAACATGGAGAGGAGGAGAGAAAAACCGTCACTGTCAAATCACAGAAGGCCCCCCCTCAAGCCGGGGGGTGGAGGAAGGACACACCGACTTACCGACTTCTGCTTCTGCTTAGCTATGGCGAGATGGAAGAGGAGAGAGAGAGAGATTGAGTAAAGGCATGCATGTTAATGGCCTTCCCACAGGACACAGAGGACAGACAGAGCGACGCGAGCGATGCCAGGCAGCCACAGGCAGGGGGAGCCGTGCGGGCGGAGCACAGGGGCGGGGCGCTGGCGCGACCGTTACCTTCTTAAAGAAGGGCATTCGTTTCTCTTTTGCTACGGGAGACATGACAGTGTTTGGGCTGGCTTTAGGGGAGCGGTGGTTGACCGGAAGCTCATTGTCCTCAGGGTCTAAACCAGTGGCGTCTATATCAATCGCTACGCACAGACAGACAGGTCAACCATTACACACAGGCCGGCACTGTCAACCAACCACAAACAAGGACAACAGCAATAAAACTGCACTGTAACAGAAACACTTGTTATTGCACAGAAATTAAATAGTCAAAAAATAAAATGTTAGAAGAAGGAGAAAAAGTGAGCTGAAATAATTCTAGAATTAAAGATAATTCTGGAATTAAAGAACACAACAGTCCTCCTATGAAAACATTGCATTATGTTCATAAACTGTATCATGCTAAATAAGGGAATTTTAATATCTTTTCAGATATGCATCATAAACTACATACGCATCAAATGCTACATTGATCCATATAGTGCGTATACAGTATTGTAAAATATTGGAATTTTACAATACACAATAAAATGTATGAATACCATTACATATATTAAGAGAGCAGCAATTAAGAGTTTTGTAGTGTTTTTTTTCAAGGTTCATGTTTTGCTTGTGTTTTAAAGTTAAAATTTTTTATCTGTTATCTTTTAAGAGTTTTAAAGTTAAAACTGGCAGGGAGAAAATTTTATGCCTTCAGACCTAGCCTCAGCTCACCTTTGCAAACACCAAACACTCACTAGTTAAACAAAACAGCAAGTCAGGATCACGATGCTTACAGTATTGCACAACAGATATGTTAAGGGCACCAAACCTAGTCACATGCCAGCAGACTAATAACAAACAAAACCAAACAAAAACAAAGTAAAAGTAAACTGTTGTGGTTATAGACATCGATACCACTGGCAACCAAAGGGGACGGCTTTTGCTGGGCTGTTTATGCCCCGCCGTCATTTCTGGTTATCCAATCAAATGCGGACATAAAAGCCAAGGTCACCAACCAACCATGTAAGCACTGTAATTGCCTCTCCCATCTCCACTCCTCCTCAATATTGCCTGTGATGTAGCTGGTGGCCAGGGTTATTTGCCAACTGGTCATCAGGCTTGCCTGACTGTCTCATCTGCAGCAGGTCTGTTAAACTGAGCCTCCTTGTGGGAGGGGATAGCTGTCTTCTGAGCTCAGGAGCCCCCAGCAGCATCACCAGTTAAAAGTTCCCACTTGACATTGAATGCAACATCAGTACGATGCAGCCCTCATGGAAAAGTCAAGGGGATGAAGCCACAAGGTTGAGGGTTTTTCACCTTTAACAAAACCTGTCACTTCCTGACAGGAAGGCTCAGAGAGTGCTATGGGACGGCTATATTCTAGATGGTTTGCTACATGAGCTGCTTTTATTTAAGCTAAAAAGAAAAAAACAGTCATTTTGGCCACACCCTTGTAGTTTGAAGTAGCTTGACACAAAGGCAGAGGTCACTTCAGGTCAGAGGAGCCGAGAGTGTGATGATAATAATTAATATATTTTTAAAAATGATAACCAAATTGCAGATTTGGCCTCGCTCAGATCATGTTAAACACAATAACATCTTGCCTGCAGGGTGATTATGCAAGGTATTAAAACTCACCAACGCCAACATAAACTAATCACACAAAGCCCAGACTCTGTGCTCACTATATAAAGAATTGCAGGCTTGACCGATCATTCATTTGCTTGATGTAATCACAGCTTGATTACAATACAATAAATCTGAAGTGTACTACTTTTCTTAATATGGGGGTATGATGATTAGCGTAATGTGTCAGGTAACACCCATTGAACTTCAGAGGAACAGTGTGCCTTCTGTCAAGGGCTGGCTAATTGGCCCCTCCAGCAAGTGTGATGCTTGTGCCGTATTCTTTGAGAATACATGCGCCTCAGAGAGTACGCGTTTTGATCATGCTCCACCTGCCACTGACCCCTAGGCGTAAAGGCTGGTGGACCAGGGTTTGCGCTGATCTGAATGATGAGAGTACCACAGAGGAAAAGTGTTAGGAGGTTGGTCTCTGCTAATATAGATAAAAGCAAATCTGGCCAGTCTCTTCTTGAGTCGAAACTTGCTCTTCTTTTTTCCTGGTTTATCCGTTGACTTCCCTCATTTTGTTTAAGGGCCTCTTGTTGAAAACCCCGAATTTATGTAGCCGTAACTACGCAACCTTTACAGCAAAAAGACCAGGTCTCTTGCAATAGGCTTAGCAGGACTGACTCCAAGGGTGATGTCATGTACCCAGTGGAATCCACTAAATATAAATTTTAAAAAACCCTCCCACTGCAACTTACCAGAGGAAGGAGGAGTCGATTTCCTTGAATTAGGAACCACTTCACCTAAACTGGTGGATGAATTTGCTCCAGATTTACTGAAAAACAGGAAAGCATAATTTGCATAATTAACCCATAAAACTAATTACAAGACCAAAAACACAAAAAAATTGTTTTACCATCTGTGAAAATGGGTATTTTCCTTCATTTCAAAAGATATTAAAATTACTCATATCACTGTTATTACCAATTAAGGCAGAGGGATGAGAATTTTTTTTTCTTTTATGGTTTTTAACATGGTAATGTGGACACTAATGAAATTTGGAATGCTTTGGAATGTAATTTCTTTAACGGCACACACAAACAGGTACAACACAGTAAGGATAAAGAAGTAAACGAGTTCCACTTCATCTTCATCTGTTAAACAGCATCAGAATGGGGTTTAGCAGTATAATCCTGTTGGTCAAAGAGTGACAGATAAGCACTGTTGCCTTCATCATCTGTGCATCCCTTTACCCACAGAGTAGCGCAGCAGGTGCCTCGTACCTGGAGTGGAACTTGCCCTGCTTGGCTCGCTGCTCCTGGTGGATGCGTGTGTTTTCTAGCTTCACAGGGCTGGGGATGAAGCCGATTTCACAGCCTTCCTTCACCAGCCGCCCTATCCACCAGTCATTATTAAATTTCTAACGGAGTGGAGAGAAGAGCACATGACAGCATGGCTGTGAGCAAAGTCAACTGAGGGTCCATGCGGACAACTGCAAGGGTGTGCATGTTAAGATTAGCGGGTGGGTTAGAGACACCAATTGGGCACTTCTTGTGCAATGCCACACACAGCCTGCTAGCAAAGTATAACAAAGACTGTACCTCCAAATTACTACTGAACACTACTGGATTACTTGGATTAGTGTCTTCCCTGTGTCAATGAAACATCCCTGCTGGGTGCCGTGCTACTCACCTCCTTGACATGAAGGAAGTCTTTAGCTTCAAAGGAAATAGCCATGCCTGGCACAGGGACGTCATCGTCGTGAGTGGCGCTGTAGCTGACATTTGTGCGAACGGCAAATGCGACCGGTTTAGTCTGCGCATGAAAAGGACCGGGGGCAAAAAAACAGTTAATCCCCTCATACATGGCATACATGTACAAACAGCTAACCACACTGAAAATCTGCCCTTGTCAGCATTTCAGCAGTACCTGATCTATGCAGGTAGTTCAGTTATGACTCCATATATTTCAGCCACTCATTAGCGCGGCAGACATCGCCCCCGTTTGCATGAGAGATGGGGGAGGGAGACGCTCCGTGAGGTTCGAGGAGCAGCGGGCGTTGGCTCCGATGTTCTGCGATGCTTATTTACAGCGCGTCTCCAGCCGGCGGGACAACTGCGCACATTTGTGGGCTATTTTCATCTCATTGTGAGAGGTGTAAAAATAAGCACAGTCGGGGATGCTTGTGGGCTGTGACTCACCCTCAGCCAGTGATCTCCTCGGTAATGAGTCTATTAATGCACTGTGCCCCTCCTTCCCCCAGCCCTCGAGGCAGAGGCAGCAGCTGCTCTCAGCACCCATTCCTGCCGGGCCTATGTGCAGCCCGCCCACAGAGCACCTGACCAACTTTCTTAAGGGCATCTGAGGCTGGTCTCTGAGGCTGGCTTATCAAAAAACAAACAGCATCCATCAATCAATCAATCAGTCGTGCTCTGGCTGCAGTGTCTTTTCACAAGGACAGAGTATATTTTCCAGGCTTGCCTTACAATTATGAAGATCCAGTGTGAAATTTAAATAAATCAGAAGTTTTTTTCCGGGAAAAAATAAAATGTCAGTGAGTACTGCTAAATGAACCCCAGGGAATGTGTTCAGCTGGATGTATGAAGCCTGCAGCCAAGGACCCTTACAAGACAGACGTATGAATTCTTGGACCGTCTGCTTTTAGTTTCAATGCCTGCTGAATAGAACTGTGCAGCACATTCATTATAAGATGAGTTCTCTCAGAAAAGTCCAAGAGTCAGTTCAGCCTACAGCCAACCCCTTTTTCAAAGAACAATTTCCCCCCATTCAGTCCCCATTAAAATGTGCTTTTATTCTGACATAGACCCGGCTTAACCATTTTATAGCAGAGATCAATAGGGATGAACGGGTCAAATAATAGACGTTGCCCTGCCATTTGTCATTATTTCTGTCACTTCCAGCTGATCCCTTCCATAACGTGGAACCCAGGCGATGCAAATCCTCTCTGTTGTAGTAATGCATTACACTTTCTGGGAAAAAAGGATTTAACAAAAAGATTTAAAAATAGGTCATGCTTGGGGAAAAAAAAAAAAACCTGATCGCTGCTTCAAAAATATCCTTTTAAGATACGCTCTTAAAGAATTACATGAAACGTTATTGGACATTACAATAATCTCCGCTGCGTCTGGCCCCAGCGGGTGCATGGTCTTGCCCCCCATCCAGGCGATGTTTCCTTCTGCCTGCACCAGTGCGGGAGATCTGTCATCGCCAATTTAAAACCAGCCAGCGAGACGCGATATCCCTAAAAACTATCTTCCCGCGTCTGTCCTGAATGTGTACCTGCAGATGTACTGGGGCAATGTATAGTAGTGTGGATAGCTGTACGGCTTAGCGCAGCACCAGAGAAGCCCTCGGGAGGGGTCACTAACGCGAGAGTAATCCGGGAGAGGCCGGGCGCAAGGCTCCACGGCTCCATCTCCACCCAATATCCGTCACCCCGGGGGACGCTCTTGGGATGAGAGGAAGTGTTCCGAGAGCACTTAAAGAGCACAGCGTAACGATTGTCTGTCATCTTCCTGTCACATGCACGCAGGCTGACACAGAGGACAGTCTGCCTTTAATGACTGCCCTCGGATCAGTGAGCGGAGAAAGGGGCGAGCGACAGCGCTCTTCAGCATCTGAGTCTGAGTCTTCTGAGTCCACACGAGGGTCACGGCCCCTTCTCACTCTGCCTTTTTCGGTTGATGACTGCAGTACTCACTCATTCGCAGCCAGGTCCGTTACATGATTTTACACTCGGTCAGGGCTACACAGCTTTGTCCTGCAGTGTCAGAATCCAGCACTCTTCCAGCTCTACTTAAGCACTGCTTCAAGTCCAGACAAAAATGGGACCAGTCAGGTCTTTTAAAAGTCCACATGTAACCCATGCCTGCTAAACACTGCGGCTCTCTGAGGCCATAGGTTTCAGTATGAATACAGTACTGTCCTGAATTCACCATTGATCCACAAAGCACTAAAACAAACACATGCGCATAAGTCCAGTACAGCACAGTGCGTTACATCGCTGGGAACACCTCGCTACTGAAATTCACACTGGAGCAATTTAACACTGAATATCAATGCGATGGATCCTCGACAGCATGCCACCGCGGCATCAGCCGCTACGCGGCCATCACTCACACGTTCCCCCTTGGCCCGTGCTGGCTCCTGCAGCCTGCCTGTGATTAGCTGTGACGGGGGACGGGGGTGGCATTCTCAGTACTGATAACGCAATCCCTACTTTTCAACACCTTTCACAGTCTCTGAAGGAAAGAAATCAATTATTCTCAGCTTTTCTAGTAATTACATACGCGCTGCATGACCTAGACCAGTGCAATATTATTTATGTGACCCGAAGGAAGCCAGGTCAGCCTCAACCGCCACAGCTCGATATCCAGCAGTTTCTGTTGATGAGCCACAGTCTCTGCAGTCTGCACACTGTGTTTTCGTAATGTAGAAATTCCATCAGGCTGGCTGCAGCCGAAAATCCCGGGACGGACGCATGCTGCACCAGTATGAATCACTTTATGGCAACAGCTGCTGCTGGTTATACTGTGCTACACGGCAGCTAATGCTGATGACTCAGCAGAACCAACATGATCGATGTCTTCTCAACCATTCGCCTTCAGGAGGATACATCTGCGCATTGACGTGCATTAATATAAAGTCGTCCGGTCAATAGACGAATCTCTGAGCAATAGCTCCTGGAAGAGTGCAAAGTCCACTGTAGCATGAAATATCAACGCAAACTGTAATTAAAAATACCGAGCGGGTTTGGCAGAGCTGGATTACAGATGGATGCTGTTTTATGGCACTGCCCGCGTGTGGCGCGCCATTACGAAAAGGCTAAGCAAACGGGTCTGGCCCGCAGGAGCGGGCGAGCGGCACGGGCCGCAATAATCCGAGAACGTGACTCGAGCGCTTCATTTCCTGTGCGCCGTGCTGCGCGGATGTTTGCCGTTCCCGCGGCCTCTCGGTGTTTGTCCATCTGTGACGGGGGCGGGGCCGTGCTGCGTCCCACAGACGGCCAGCGGGTTCGTCCTGGCTTCGCTCTTCCTTTGCGGAACACGGCGGTCCGCAGCAAAGACAGCGCTGACGGCAGAGGGGTGGGATAAACACACCACCACGCTCACGCAGAAACCAAGCCCTAGGCATGGAGCTCTGGCAGGCTATGCTGTGGTTGCTAGGCAAGTCACATGCTCCGTACTGCCTGTCGTTAACCAGGGAGATAGATAATACTCTATAAGGATCTGAACAATGCTTTGTGTTGTTTGGTGATCGGGCAAATGATCATGAAGATAATTTGACCAGCTAAGGCATGAGGCACAATTCTGCTTCTAGAAAACCTCATCCCAGGTGACTAACCGTCTAAAACGACGCGTCAGCATTTTGATTCAGCTACTTACTGCTTGTCATTTGAACCTGCTTTATCACTCTTTTCAATGCAGACATATAGAAACTCACAAATATATCACAGAGCAAGAGGGGCTTTTTCACATGCATCCTGTAAAGACAAAGTTAAGCAACTATGTGTTAATGGTGTCTTCTCTCAAAGTTCTAAAAATCACCACAAATGGCCATACAGCTACATTTCAAGGTTTACACTGTAAGGTATCAGATGGTAGTAGAGAAAGCTTTTCAGATGTCCTTCACTCGACCCTAGAGTGAATGCCCTTTTCTTTATTGTTTGATATAAAAATAAATATTTTAATAGATTTGACTGATGAATAGAGCTGAATGCACATTTTCTGAATGCACAGAAATATGATCATATAGGGAAATTAAGAGCCATTGTTACAGGTTGCATTTACGTGTAAATGATCAGTGTGGCACGTCTGTCCGTTAACTGAACAGGTGAACCTGGCCCTTCACGATCAGAGACAGTTATCTCATCTTGAGGTGCAGCCACATGACTATCTTCTCTCTGATTGGATGTTCTGATTCCCAGCTGGGACAGAATAATGGATCTCTGAGGCAGGTTGCACAGGCTAGGTGTAAGTCCTTTGTGACCTAGTTAAAGCTTAAATCACACAGTGTGTGCACTGGGCTTTATGTTGTAACTAGGCTACGGAGCTCTGAAATGTAGCTGGTGTATCTGCAGTTTGAGCTCCTGATTATGGGTCTGTGAGTTAAACGCTAACAGTTTATCCATTAACAAGATAAACAATGACAAATTCAAAAATGCGATTTCTTTTGGTTTAAGAAAAAGGGTTCATGTCCATGAGCACAACACCATCACTGTGCACTGATGGGCAGGGTAGTTCACAGGACAATGATCAGCACATCAATAGGTAAAACCGCATGCTTTTGTCAACAAAACAAGTGAGCAGAAGAAGCACCTCCTTTGAAAGGGGCCCACAGGATATTAAAGCCAGTCTAAGACAAAGAGGGTCAGTCTCTTGGGTAGGGGCTCAGAGAGCTCCCAAAGGTATTCAAAGGGGTGACATCATCACAACTGGCTAATCTCTCTCTCTCTTTCTCTCTCTCACACCCACACACACATACAGAAGGCCTGTCACACTATTACCCAATGAGTCACCTCAGGTATCAGTACTTTAGAAGTTACAACTGCATGACCTGAACGAGGAGAAAACAGCCTATTTACATTATATATTATTGCAACCAATTATATGTATCACCACCACTGTAAAAGGTTATTTCAAATTATGGTTCACAAGCCAATATAGTCACCATAGCACTTAACCTCAACAAATCAATCTCTCCTCCGAGAGATTACTGAGAAGTTATTTTTACAGCTCATTTATTATGTATAAGAGCAGAGTAATCAAGAGCAGGTTGTCTGTGATAGACCAATCTTTTTTAATTAGTGGGTGAGTAACCTTTGTCACTAGTGCTCCGAAGTGTACCTGTGGACAGTAAAGGCATAGTTTCAAGAAAATTCTAGAAGCCTCACATAACAAAAAAAAAGACAAAATGCAAAAATGGTGAATGCACCTAATAATCAGGAATAATGTATGCCTTTAAATGATTTAAAATGTTCAGGATTACCTGCATAATCTCAAAAATATCAAACGCAATACTTCACAGAAAACATAACTGACCTCATTTTCTCTCAGTGAATATAGCGATAGTTTAGTTTACTTTAGTTATTGTAATTTACCAACAGCATGACATTGAAAACAATGCAGAGTCACCACAGGGTCACCACAAGAACAGAAATAAGGGGGGTGAAGAACATGAGCTGCATCACATCATAAAGCGCATTTATTTTCCAATCTGGACAATCACAGGTCCCTCATGATCTGGACCACAACTGAAAATAACCAAAGGATTGCACTATTAGCTCAGAGCTAACTTTCACTTTCTCTAGCCTGGCTATGCAGCCCCCCACACTGTCTGCCGCAGGCACGCTCCCCATACAAGCAACACTGCCCTAAAACCGACTACCCCAAATAACTAGGGGATCTCATGTACGTGAGCTACATACAGTCCCTCATGGGGGGGGAGGGAAAGAGTGACTGATTGGCAGAGGTGTGTGATTCCACACAGCACTGTATTCGGATGCTTAGAATATATATCTGTTGAGCCCTATTACTTATTTCCTATCCTGCCCTGCACTGACCCCTTGTTAAATTACTTGTGGGACTGACTTCAGATTTTAGCTTCTTAACCTCCTTTTTTTCTTATTAAAATGTGCATTTTTTTTAAACCTTTCGGCTTTAGCGGTTAGACGGCCATTCATAGTTAACCAAATACCACAATATTCCACCTCCCAAAAATACAGTACATAAAATCCTCTAAGAATTCCCATGATGCAGTTCCCTCCTGCATTGGGAAAGCCCATTATTGTGTGCTTCCATTCCTAGCCCAAAGCCAGGGAGCTCACATTAAGTCATTAATGGGCGCTGGGGTCCTTACAGCCCTGTGGACCTGGCTGAGGCCCCTGGCATTTCACATTAGCAGCCTCTTGGTTTCCCCTCTTGTCCTGCCTGCCAAGCTGTAATCAACACCATTGCCTGAATATCTGACTACAGACCATGATTTCTAAGAGCAGTCTGGGGGACAGGGGACAGTTTGGAATCCATCCAGCTCTGGATGGGCTCTCATGCACTGACTGAGGTTAAAGGTCAAGCTAGGGTTAGAATCTGTGGGTGGCTGGATTCCAAATCTGTCCTACCGTCTATCCAAAATGCAATGTCCAAATATGCAGAGCATTTGTTCACAAACAAACAGAAAAAAAGAAATTTGTTGAGTGATGGTGATAACAAACAATTAAAGATAAAAATGGAAATTTAAATGAAACTTAAATGTGACTATACTGTATCTATATGTATACTAAATGTATGTAAATGTAATATGTATGTTAATGTACCCAAAATAGGCATGTGATTGAACATTCAAGAACACTGAACATTCAAGCGCATTTACTGATCCTTAACTGTCTCGCCCTGACACATAACCAGAGGAGTCAATCAAAAGCACAGTTTTCCGCTGTTGCTCTGGGGCCCGTGCGTCGCACGCAGTGAGTGCGCTGTGGGAAACCTGAGGAAGGCGGCGCTGTGTCAGGTTTCATTCAGGGACCGGAGCGAGGCCCGGCTCCACGGCCTGTCTCCGCCTCCAGCACACCCCGCCGGGTGCCTGTCACCGCGCTGCCCATCTCTGCAGCGGGCTCACCGCCGCCCTGACAGCCCCACCGGGGAGCGCCGTTCGGATGCGCGGAAGTGGGATCGGAGGAGTGACGGCGCCTTAGCTCCATGTGGGTAAACTGTTATGGCAGGTGAGCTCCGAGTGATGAATATTACATAACATCTGGCCACTTTGAACTTCCCGACACTCTGGTTCCCATGGTAACCTCATTTTCTTTCCTGCTGTGCAATGGGGGTGGGGGGTCTCTCAGCACCCATAATGCAACGCCGGGGAACCTGTGGCTGATGACCCGCACTGACCTCCAATACTACGGATAGAGTCCCTAAGTACAAGCACTGACCCTGAATCTGTAATGCGCAATATGAGTGTGGTTATGATTATGTTTTGTATACCTGGATGTATGCTTTGGGGACCCTACCTACCCTGAAGAACCCACTACAAAGACTCCTCACATCAACAGCACTTTTCCAAAAGTTCCTTCTCCCCAGTTCAACACCAACACGCTTTTACAGTGAACATAAAAAACAACAAACCAAACCAAAAAAGAAAGCTATGAATATGAGAGCAAAAGTAAGCGTTTGGCTTTTTTATTGTGGGTGTTTGCAGGGAGAGCAAAATGGTGGTTCACCAGTACCAGCAGTACAAAAGCTGTGTGGTGCAGTTTGTAGCAGGAAATGCTCTTTGCAACTATTGAGATGATTGGAGGACCAGGGTTGTCAGGAAGGAGGAGAATAAGGCATTTGTGCTTAACGATGCAGGGCCTTGGGGAGAGCTAACCTATTTTTAAGCGGCAAGGCTGAGGAACAAAATAGCTGAGCTCCTAACTATCTGAAAGAGCGCTTCACATTGTCTGGTAGTCTGTCAAAATAACAAGGGAGATTTCTTCCTTACGAAGAGCGAGTCTATTCTGAGTTCGGAGCTTCAAGATGTGAGGCGGAGCCAATGATAACATGGCAGGAGGCAATCAAGCTTCACCTTGTTTAGATTTAAATCTCAAACGTTTAATATCCACATGAATAGTTTGGTGCTGTTTGCTCATCTAGACGTGTACACAGTGTTCTGTTGTCTAACTAATTACTTCTCTGATAACCATCATAAAAAAACAGTGTAACATGCTCTTGGCAAATAGGATTAGCTACATCTGACACAAACTGGACCTTATCAAGTGGTGTACACGGAAGTCGCTAATTTCCCCTGTGTCGCAGGATACTTGTGACTGTGTAACAACTGTTTTTCAGGGTTCATGCAGCGATTGTATGGCTATACTTGTAAAGTCTGCAATTACAGTCCAATCAAACAAACTGAACACTGGATAGAAAGCCTTTGTAACAACCTCATTTCAGCTGTTTTGCTCTGAAATGTCCCTGTATAACATATACATTGCATAGGTGATTATACTGCATGCAGAATTACATTATTATTAATATTCAGCATTGCATAAGCAACCAGAGGTTCAAAGCACTGAAACATAACTCCTGTGAAGAGTTTTGGTCAGATGTCCAGACCAAAACTCTTCCCGTCCCAGAAAATCCAACTCAATTCCTCTGATTAATAAAACAATAAAACAGTAACACACAGGACGACTTCCAAACAACAGGTCAAAAAAAAAAACCAAAACATTAAATGGAGACAAAATAAGGCCGCCTCCAATGAGAAAACGGATCAAAGAAGATAATGGAGGGAAACATAACATCTGCGAATCCCCGCAGAGGCACCCTGGATGAGGGGGGAGAGGAGTGGGGGAATTCGGGAAGGGGGGTACCTTGGCCTTCTCGAGCTGGGCCTGAGCCTGCCTCTCTGCCTCTCTGCGCACAGCCTCCTTATCCTCCTCCAGAGAAACATCTGAGTCTGATGGACGGCTGGTGTAGGAGTCCGCCGAACCCTGTAGGGCAACACACACACACACACACACTTACATGAATAAATAAACCCCTTGTGAGATGCCCCTCAATTCTCCTTTGGTGTCAAATCCATCAGTGACATGTCAGCTCTGACACTGACAGATCAGCTCTAACTCTGACATCTGTCCAACCCGTTTTACACTTTGTGCAAGAATATAGTTAATCATGGAAATATTGCTTGCTGATCACGATGAGCACAATTTTCATATTTTTGTTATATCTTTAAGTGTTTTCCTGATTTGGTATCTTTATGTTAACAAGCATGTATATTCCATAAATATTAAAAGCACTATATTGTAATACATTCCCGTATCCTGTGGAATATTTCTTAAAAAGTGAAAAATGGAAAAGCCCTTGAAGTTTGCATGAATGAAAATCAAATCATACATGCTCAACTACCTCAGCAAAAAGACAGCAATCAATTTAAAATAACCCGTGCTACAGTGAAGGGGGTTGAACCTCCACTTTCAATAACATGTCTCTGCGACCATGTGACCATGCTCTCTGGAGCGGGTGAATAATGAGTGATGGGACAGGAGTCTGCCCTCCTTGAGCGCATGTTTGGTGGCCCTTCAGTCCCACCACGGGTGGACCTTCCTTTGACATTCACTCAAGGAGCACACAGAGGCACGAGGGAATCACTGCACCGGCCAGCAAGCAGGAGCAAAAGGAGCACTGAGACGGAACAGCAGACCTCGCTCTGTACGCTGCTGCTGTAGCATTATCAAAACAATAGATTCACACACATGCACACACGCACACACACACACACACACGCACACACACACGCACACACACACACACACGCACAACCTTCTACGGCTTGGTTGTGTCACACACAAACCTGATACGTACACAGCACCTGATGTTTACAGTCTGATGCTAACCTTTTGATTAATTTTCAGGAGATGAAAAGCAACGTGATCCCTTACCTGTATCAAGGCATGCAGTGCATAAAGCCTTTTACATTCATTTCAAAGCACTGTGTCCTCCTCACTCTGCCCTTGTATTACAAATAACCTTGCTCTCGCAGCCTGATCAAACACTACCTAACCATTTCCTTCCTCCAAAGGCTTTTCACCTCCAACCTATCAATGTTCCTACTACGTTGTTCGCAAACACCCTCCTGCTTCACCTCTCCAGCATGGGGGGCTGCACTAAAAACCCTCAGTCTCCTGATTCCTGGCCTCATCAAATTACATCATTACACACTAATCACAGCAATTAAGCCCAGAGAACTGGAGCCTGGGGCTCAGAGGAAGTGATCATAACATGAGAAAAATGACTGCCTTTCATCCTCATTCTCAAAGCGTGAAAATGCGAGTCTGATCTCTTGTCTCCGTGGAGACAACTCCAGTGACATACACACGCATACACATGCATGCACGCGGACACACACACACACGCGCGCGCGCGCACGTGTGCGGGGTCCAGCTGCTTACACAGACGTCCGAGCTCTTCACACGACCCCCCTTGGCTCTTTTCAGAAGCCGTATCCAGGTGGCCTTCATTAGCCAGACCAGTCACTCAGCGCTGGGAGCCACTGTGCTCGCTGCTGCTGCCGTGGCGGCCGCTCCGCTCTCCACATGTGCTCGCTGCCGATCGGCGCTTAATCTGAGCTCCCGGTTCCGCTGCCTCCCAGCCCGCGCCGGGGAGACGCTCTGCCCGGCTGCCTCCCTGCCTTCCTCTCTCCCTTCTCATTCCTCCCGTCCGGGCTGCGCTGCCTGCCAATGCAGGCTAAGCTGAAGGGCTGCCATGCTTCCGGCAGGAGGAAAGGGAAAACAAGGCGATCTCCTGGATACACGCTGTTTCTGTGCTGCTCAGGTGCTGTGACCGGCCCCCCCACCCCCACCCTCTCCAGCCCTCTACGTCTCTTGCTTGTTCCCTCGCTCTCTCTCTCTCTCTCTCTCGCTCTCTCTTTGACTCTCTCTCTCTCTCTGACTCTCTGTCCTCTCTTTCTCTCTTTGTATCTCTGTCCTCACACTTTCTGCTCTTTGTATCTCTCTCTCACTCACGTTCTTTCTCTTCTTTCTCTCTCTCTTCTTTCTCTTCTTCCTAACCGTATCTCTCTCTCACTCACGTTCTTTCTCTCTCTCTCTCTCTTTCTCTTCTTCCTAACCGTATCTCTCTCTCTCTTATATTCTGTCCGTGCTGCAGTGGGTGCTTCGCAGCCCTGTCCGGACCCGAAATGCGGGTGACATCACGCGCACGACGCCAGCCGTTTCCCGGCGAGCGCAGGGGGGCCCGGTTCTGTCCTGCAGTGATCGTCTGTCCAAAGTTCAGCGCTTCGCTTCCCTCTCCCGGGATACGGTGGGCATGCTCAGTGCATCTCTGCTTTACGCACATGCTCGAATCACAGGGCCCGCTGCATCTCTGTGAAAACTCCCCTTCTTCCCAGTCACCGGGGAAAAGAGAAGAAAAACAAGGAGAGAGGCTGAAAATAGCTCCTCTTTCTTACACCTAATTGTCTCTGCCTCTTTATCCCAATACGGCATCTCGCATCTCTCTGTACACTTCGGTGCAGTGCAACTCTGATAGTCTTTCATCTAATTGCACCCCAGTGAGGGGAAAAGGATGATTTGAAAAAGCATCAATAGATGTATCAAAACCATGTCAGCATTAGCATTGTTTTTAAATCTTATTACCAGAATGATCTTCTTTACAATTGCTGTGCAAATGTTGAGGTCTGATTTCTTAACTGACCACTGGATTCAATCAACATTTGCCCTTAACTTTGACCTGCAAATAAATGCAGGTATCAATTTGTGTTTCAATGCAAGCACAATTTCTTTCATTCATTTCAGTGATCAAGGAGCTCACAAAACTGTTTGTCAGCCAGAAACGTAACACTTGCATTTATTTGTCAGTGAGAGTTAGAGTTAGAGTTAAAGAAAACATTGATGCTGGAGTAAGTCAAAAACATACTACTTCAGTTTAAAAGTAATTCAGGTTAACTGACACCTCACTGATGTTACTTCCTTACATGAGCTTGAGCTATTAATAGTGCACATCCAGTATCAGACAGCTTCTGTACTGAAGACACCAGAGATGTAAGATCAAAGTGGTTTGGAGAGGAAAATGTACAAAGCTGTGTATCTCTTTCTGACACGACCCACTCTGGAGACAGCTCCTCCTCCTCCGTCTGTCAGTCATCCTCTACACCAGCCCCTCGCCTGTCAGTGCCACTGCAACTAACCAAACATTTCAGACCGCACATCAAACAAGCCCCTCCCATCAGTGCTACCCCCATTCAGACATGACCAAAACAAGGAAATCATTAGTAAAAAAATAAATGGCTGCGGGCTGTCTTTCGGGGGATCTGGTGGTTCCTCTGTTCCGCCTCAGCATCCCCCACCCCACCCTCCATTCCCCCTGAGTGGCCATGCTGTCCCCGGGGGAAGGCGGTCTCCTCGACAACCAGGACCAGGCCTGCTCCACTTTCTTCTCTCAGGTCAGCGCTGTGACCGATTTAGCCGTCACACCGGGATCCGCTAGCTGAGCGTTAAAAGAGGACACTGTAATTAGCGCCGTATATTATTAGAAATCAATGCCACGGCTTTCGATACGAGGGAGATCGCCCCAGTTTTTGCTGTTTGGGATGAGCTCGCCTGAAGCTAACTCCTGATGAGGAACAGCCTCGGCCTGCTGCGGCTGCTCTCCACCACCCGGCCTCAGATATCAGGCTCTACGTGAGGCGTGGCCACTGCTGGGCTACCTCCAGAGAGGGCCTTCAAACAGTCCTCCTACCCCTGCAACGGAGGGAACATTAATCACACAACGCACTGGAGCGGGACTATGTCACAATGCGGAGAGAACTGACTCTCATCAGTTCTTAGGGTTATGGAGGGAGTCACACCATTATCATCACTTCGGCAACGGCATACGCTTCACAAGACAGCACACAGAGGGCGGATCTAGGGGTGGGACTGAGCCTCTGCCCTGCTGGATCGTTCCTGAATGTAATCGTCCGGTCGAGATCAATATCTGCTATGTTTCTTCCAACCCCACCCCCCCCCCGAAATATGACTGTATTCTCTTTTCTGCTGGCCCACTCCACTCCAATGGGAGTGCCCCCTCTGAGACTGGAACAAGGGCAGGAAGTTGTTTGTACTTACAGCCTGAGGGAGAAGGGCTTGCCCTCCCCCCCTTCCCCTTCCACAGGGGACAGGGGCGCAGGGGCTGGGCAGTCCCGATTTATCACCCAGTAATAAACCGCTCATGGGTGCAGACGTGCCTCCCCTGACACGGGACAGGGCTGCAGAATGTCACAGTGTCACCGCATACAGGAAGTGGACCCCCCACACGCCTGATCTCCCCACTCCCCACTCCACCCTCCGCTGCACCCAGCAGGCCCACTGCATTAATCAGGGCAGCCTGGGGTGGGTGCTGGCGAATGCCCCAGTTACAGCATAACCAACTGCATGGAATACTCGTCCCACCCACTGGCCACTATGGTCCACTCAGTGGGGAAGTTTCCAAAACAATTTCGGTTATTCATGACCACGGTCACACCGTATTGTTCACGGGGAAGGGCTTACCTCATACAGCGGCAGAGAAAATGCGAGAGAAACACAAAGCTAGACAGAAATGCAGAGAACATTCATCGAGATGGTGTGCCATTTTTATTTTGTAGTGATGCAGTGTTGTTCACATGACCTTATTTTAAGAACTTGCTCACCTTTGCTTTCTAAGTTCTTCTGGATATTAGTGTCTGACAAGTGATTAAATATAAATGTAAAATTAAAAAGTTAACACAGCCTTCAAGATATAAAAGCAACCATCTGTGTATCTGACATTTCAGTTTTGTCCATACCTATATTCAGTACCCAGAGAGCTATTTGCACTGTTTCTAAAGTGGATGAAGGGAGTGCTAAGGGGTGTCTTGGGTGCTTGTAGGAGCGTTCTTCAGGAACACAGAACTGCCTGGTTTTAGAGAGAGGGGACAGTATGACACCAAACTGCTGCTGCACCTCCCAGGCAGGCTCTACTTACACAGAGGGACCAGGATCACAAAAGGGGTCTTACAGGACCCAGTCTCCACGGTGCCAATGCAAGAAGGCACTGGGCGTTTCAAAACAGCGTAAACGTGTGTGGGGGTAGTGAGGCAGGCACTGCCGAGAGCACGGCAGCAGCAGCGGGGTGTTCACCGCGATGGCGATCCGGCAGCGCAAGCTCCTGGCTGGCTGCAGCGAGCGCCCTGGGGCCTGTTTCACACGTGGAGATAAACAGGCACGACAGTCAGACACCAGGCTGGAGACTGATCTGAGGTCCAGTAACATCCGGAGGCCTTTCGAATGCTGTGCCGGGGGAGACCCTGGGACAGATCTAATAAAGAGCGGCCCGCTAAATAAACCCAAAGCGCAACGTGGCACGACACAGCGCTGATCGCGATCGATATACAGTTATAACGCAGGAACACCGATCACAGAAAATCTACAGCCTCAGCAAGATGAAGAGTGCTGCTTTGTTTGAAGCTGGCCAATCACAGCAGAAGCTGTATGCTCTCCCATAGATGTAATTACTTTACTCTAGAGTGGACCAGATTACGTGTGCTTTGTAACCAACGGCACATTACGTCTGTTGCAGTCCTACAGGAGGCGCAACCACAGTCTACTTTCTGCCAGGACAAAAACAGGGCACCTTTGATGAATTCCACCAATGCCCCTGCACAACGGGACCCCTCAATGGGTGTGACAAATGGCAGAAACGTGCCAGAGCGCCGGAGTACCTTTCACAATGTACTGTGGCATAATGACTGCAGCTTTGTTACTGCTTTCGTCTTATTTCATCTCACCAATCGGAGGCATAATACAGCTGATGGCACCTTTCTTATTGTTATTAGTGTATTTATGAGGCAGAGCTCCGACTCTGAGGCAGTGAATGGCCCTGTTGATCAGTCAATCGTGCCTTTAGGGTCCCTGTGCGGGTCAGGCCAGAATGGCACCGTGGTCTGCGTAATGGGTTTATTGATCCACGTCGGGCTGTGTTCTGCATCTGAAAACGCAAGCTGCCGACAGAGCGGTCACGTGACTGCTGGCCCATTAGAATACCGCAAATCACCGAATCTAATTATAGCCATTGAACATTTCGCGGTACTGTACGTTATCCTTCAAGGGCAACACTGCTGTCCCTATGTGTCCCAGCGGAGGATGCACATAATCATCTAGAATATATTAGTTTCATGGTGAATGGTTTATTGTGCTTGCGTATAATTTCAGCACAATAAATTTTCTACTCTGAATGTACATTCATACAAGTTCACATACGAGCTCACGTGGGCCCACCAAAGGTTTAGGGGTCTGCTGTGTGAAATGTAAGCCTAACATTGCCACACAACACACCACAAATGTAGGGAGAGATGTGCTGCACATTTTACACATTTTTATGGTTTTGATATTCTTCACACAAAACTCACAAAACACATTATGAAACATGAAGAATGTGCTGGGTACATTGTGTTCAATATGAACAATATTGCAGTGCGCAGCATTGAAGAACTTGATGGAGTAATGTCTCTGAACAGCCTATAATGTCCTTTTAACTACCAAGGAGATGATTTAGACA
The DNA here is from genome assembly GCA_019176425.1 of Megalops atlanticus. Taxonomy (NCBI): domain Eukaryota; kingdom Metazoa; phylum Chordata; class Actinopteri; order Elopiformes; family Megalopidae; genus Megalops; species Megalops atlanticus. Next base: position 52,524,294 of record CM032876.1, read on the forward strand.
TTTAGACATTCATCTTTACTTTCATTTGGACGAAATCCAACACACTTTTCTCTGCAATTATTAATCCACTCTTCATCTCCCTTACAATTTTTTATGGAATTATGATTCAAAAAGAAGCAGCCAGGAAAGCACCTAAAATGACAGTGAATGAGAGTGGCCTGAACTCCCAAGATCAGAGAACGTCATAGGCTGTGGTTACACTGCGATTGTTAAGCTAGCCTGGCAAAACAAAGCTTGCGTGATCTGAGTATTCTAACCAGTGCACAGGCCAATTCTCATATTTTTAATTAACAACGATGAAGAAACGAGGACAGTGACATTCTGCGAGCATGAAGTGATGTACGTGACTCATAGCTTTGTTCACCCCTGTCTGGAACAAACAGCCATCGCAGAGTCGGCTGCCACTCAATGTCATACCGTTAATCGTGCCGGGGTGAAATTCAATTATCGTACAATGTCAGTCCTATCAAGTGCTCAGCGAGTTCCGTCTGAGCCCGGCCCACAAAACACAATGCTCTTGTAGATGCGACGGCGAAGACAACAAAAGATGCGCGACCGCAACAAAAGATCTCCGAGATACGAATGCGATACGGACGTCAGAACACTACAATGTGGCGCTCACGATGGTGTTATTTGAGAGAAAGAGTGGCGAATGCAAAGAGCCTGGTTTGTCTGTAAATATCACGTCCCTCACATTAAAAATCTCTTCCCTGTGGTCTCTTTAGCTCTGAGTGAGGTGCTGAATTATGAATTTGATAATGCAGCGAAGGCAGCAGAGATGAGTTGACTTCCAGGAAGAGATGAGATCTCTCTGGCACCGAGCTGTGATCAGCCGCATGCATGTGAAGGTGACACGCAGGAAACTGTTTGCCCAGCGTTCTCCAAGCCAACAAACACCCTTCAGCATATTAGATAAGTGCATCCCATTGAGAAGATGGACTCCGCGGCTGTCAATCCTGGAGTACTGGAGAGAGTCAGTCACCAAGAGCCAGCTGGACAGGCCGGAACCCTGAAGGACATGCCCTTAAAGGTGGTTAGGGTGTTAGGATGTTGCCTATGAAGGATTTCTCTTTCTTGTTAAAATAGTTCCACAAATAAAAGCAGAAAAACTCATTTTTAGATTTTTTTTTGATAACACCGAGCACTGTGCTTCAATGTTACCACATTTTGTATTACTAATGTTGTTGTATTATCATGTACTTTCCATCCAGTATTATCATGTACTTTCCATTCCAGTATTTCCATCTCTTGCAAATAAGAAATCCTGAAAGCTCTTGGTTATCATCAGCAGAAGGCAAGGCTGTTTTTGCACCCAATCCATGGGGCTCAGTCTGTGTATGAGATGAGTGCCTTTCTGACTGAGCCACTTGGAAGACCCTGATAAGCATTTTATTAAACTGTATTTAGCTAGCTAGCTATTTACCAATTGTTCACAAGCAGAAGAAACGCAGCATGCCTCATAATGATTATTTACATCACTTAGCAACTAGACTTATTGCGGGACTATCAACTTCACAACTTGCACTAGCTAGTTAGCCAGACACAGATATTCTTGACCTAACCTTTTTGTTTGTTTTCTGGTAGTAGGCCTCAAAATTTTGTCTTTTACTGATTTTAAATCAGTTCTTTCCATTTACAGACATGTCGATGCTGGATTATATGCAACAGAAACCATCTGCCTCATTATATCACAATCAATTGTACAAATAATTACTAATAAACACCAATCCAGCTGGTTACTCTTCCAACCAGTGTAAAAAACATCTTTTCAACTGCTTTATTGAATTTAACTAACATGTATATTGGCACAGGCAATCTAGCTACATGCTTGTGATGCACTAATCAAAAGCTTTAATTTAATGAAAAGTGTTCAAGAGACAAACAGGAAATTCATAAATCCTCAACACGGCATGAAAAAACTGCCTATAAATACATGTACATTTGTATTTATTTACCTGCTGTATTATGCCTGATTTTTATCTTCTTAAAGTGCACACATAACAGTCGTGGCCAACGGAAGGAGGTTTTGTATTCTGTACCTCATGCTACTTGAAATTTGTCAGCACAGGTTCCTTTGGTCTGTATGATATTGAAGAATGAGCACTGGGTTAAGAGACAAGGGATGGTCTATGCCTCAGCTATCATCACCAGAGCTTTAAATAACAAAAAAACATCTGATGTCGTTTGTTATTTATTAGACAATAATTGCAATGATGGCCTTTCGGGACAGGGACAGTGATATGCTCCAGGATGGTATAACGCCACAGATTTTCCTGATCCTGTTACTGGGCGCCTGGAGTACATGACCCCATGTGCTAATGCGGCCTGCTAATTGATCCGATTAGATCATGGGGACTTCAGGTGTATCAGGAGGATCACCCCTGGTGGCCTGGTACCAGTCTCTGGCCCATGAGGGGCCTGCCTAGGAGAGTCAAGTCTAAGCCTCTTACATTACATTCCTCTCTTTAAAACACTTTCCTCAATCCTGTCAGATGAGTAAGAGATGAATAAGTCACTGGCAGCACTCAGCCTGTGTGGCTTGAGGTGTAAGCAGAGCAAAGAGTCACTGTGCCGGGACCTTTTCCTCCTGTCAGCTGGCTCACGGGAGTGTACTCTTGCTAGGCCTGAGGGGACGTCTAGCCCTTGTATTATTTACACTGAAAGCTCCCGGTCTGCTCCTGTAACACCACAGGGGCAATAGGTGGCATTGACCAGCCTGGAAGAACATGACTTCCACAGAAAAACACATCAGGACCAGCTGATTCAGCCAGAACAACAAACGCGCTCCCAAGATATACAGCCGCATGGAATTTGCTGTGACACCAGCAATATGCATACCAATAAAAACAGAGATAGTGTTTCACGCTCTGGCTGCGTTCAGCAATGAATCTTGTATCTTGGTCCAAAAGAGCACAACCATAAACTGTAGTGGCAGATTTTCCATTTGGATCAAGTTCAAAGCCCCTTCAGGGATTCCTCTATCAACTACCACACACTGCACACAGATATACAGACGCCATGAATTTCGAGATCGGCTGTTTCTTGATGCATTTCTGCTTTGCTTTTTTTCCTGTATTTTGAGGGCTGCAGCCATGGAACAGTTGCATGGGTAAGAGACCGGAGCCAGAGAGGAAAAAGACAGCTGGCCAGGTAGTCCCCAGTCACCAGTGGAGGATCCTGCCTCTGCACACACCCAGAGGAGTCAGCTAGGGAACGTGAGGACAGACAGCAGCATCTGTCGCACGCTAAACATAGCTGTTTATTCCAAGATTCTGACACTTTCTGGAAACAGGGATTTAAACACAGCACTACTGCTTTTTAAAGTCTACTGTTATATTTATTTATTTTTTGATTCAGCTCTGGATAAATCATTGCTGTGGTGCAATTATGACGCTGATCGACTGTAATTGGTCTGAAGTAGGCATGAGCAATTCCAGTCCTCAAGGGTCCCCCAACTCATGTTTTAAGGCTTATTTGCTTTAATGCTTATAAATTGTTATTCGGACTAGTCAGGTTACCTGATGGCCCAGCAATGAAATCCACTGGTACACCAGGACTGGAACGGGCCTATTGAATTGAGGATCTGAAGTCTATCAGTGCTCGTACATTTAGTGTCGCAAGCCCTGCTGTTTAAAGCTGGAATGGACTCTTCATGACAGCCACTTCGTATCATCTGTCAATAGCAATTGGTCGCACATACCATTCAAGGATGTCTTCAAAGGCTTTTGCGTGAATTATTTCCAATCAAAATACCACCCCATACTATGCACATGCTATATCTGCAAAGCCCTTCTCCCTGTAGTATACTTTCTGAGAAAAAGTGGCCACAGATGGTATGTACAGTATCACAGTGAGAATGCATATTACCGTGCCAATTCCTCAAAACTAAACTTTTATTCTATGATGAATGACATAAAACCAACTGAGAAAATATTATCCACTGAAAAGTTTAGGATGAAGTTTCTGCAACTCAGAATTTTTTTTCTACTACCTGGTATTTAAGCCCAAAGGCAGACACATATTGTCAACATTCTGTTATCAATGATTAACCATGTGTTATCTACATTGCCTAAAATGGAATTAAGTAGGAAATTCAGTGACTTGGTTTCTACTTTTTAAAACTAAGACATCAAAATTAAATCTCACAAAAGACTTAGGATTCTTGCCATAATCAGGAGAAACCAAGACTATGTACTGGAAATTTACAACACATTTACTTCTTCCTAGACAAAATGACTCACACAAAAGGCCGCATCTCACAGAGATGTAAGGAATTCCAAAACAGCCAAGCAGATAAAGGAACGTGAAAGGACTTTTACAGACACAGAAAACTAACTTGGTGCTGCCCATGTGTTCACAACTGACCCTGTAATCTGAGAACTGTGCAAGTAGCTGTTTGTTTCCTTTTCTTTCAGACATGCAGCTAATGAATGCTGTGACTGGTAATACAGCGTGGCTGGATGTGTTGAGCTTTCGCGGATTGCGGAGTGATGCCGTTACAATTCCTCCCATTCCGGCCCCGCCATCCGTCCGGCATGCTGGGGTGAGCCAGAGAAAGGGAGAGCCGGCGTGCTTTCGCAAAAGTTATCAGAGAGTTAGGAAGCGGGCGATCCCACCCTTTCTCGAATCCTCTTTTTTTTGTTTGGAAGAGAGTGCGTGGCATTTCTGCGTGCTCCACGGTGCATTCCTGGTTTTGTGAGTGCGCTGAGAGACTTACCACATCAGACTCCTCGCTCCCTGAGGGGTACATGTCTGCACGCCTTGAGGAGTCTCCTCAGTTTCTGGCCATTGCCGCAGAGTGGGCAGGAAAAAACCCTCTCTTTCGCTTTCTTCCTCCGTGAACGGGGTAAAACGCCAAGGAGCAGAAGCTGTTACTTTCAGACAAGCTAACAAACGAAAACTCAAGAGAAGTTATGGGCTGTGTATGGCCCTAGCTCTGCCCCAGCTGTAGAGCTAGAGTGGAGCCTCTTTCCCACGCTTGGAAAACACTCCTTCCTTGCTCCGCGACCGCTCGCGAGCCCTGAAAACAAACCCCCCTGCTACCCCCACTGACAGCCAGTTAGGAAGTAAGAGCTCTGGCCAACAGGGCAGGCCTGAAAATTCCAGAATGCAGCAAAAGCAGCTGCGGCAGTTTATAACTTCAGAGTGTGCATGTGTGTGCGCGCGCGTGCGTTTCTGTGTGTCTCAAGTCAATGCCTTGAAGAGGTAGCACTCCAAGGGAGAGGAAGGGTGACGACCGCATTCTCAGTTGTTTAAGACGGTCACACCACATGTTCCTCTGGAAAGAGCTGGATAGATTCAAAAAAGCAAATTACAGGAAATGAAGGAACTACAACATAAAAGGCACTTCCCCTTTAAAATGGCTTGATGAACTTAGGCTGTCAATACTAGAATAGAGTACACAAGAGTATACTGTTCATTTAAAAACTTTCATATACATATATTTATTCATTTATTCATATACATATATTTATATTTTTCTTTTAACTGTACTGGATTTGTGGACATCTTTCAAACCTCATGTTAATAGGCCTGCAATATAAATGAATAGACACGTAAAGTACAAACGTAGGCCTAGCTGTTAATAAATGTGTTAAAATGATTTAAGTTCAATTGCAAATAAAGTATTTAGTCACAACGACACAGAGAGGGGGGAGAAATGTGAAGCATGTGAAGCTTGTAATTAGAACTGGAATAATACTGTCACTCAGTTTGAAGGAAAAGGCCTTTTATGATCGACTGAAACTCACAGGCATTTTCTGAACACAATCACAGTAAGCATGTGAGGTAAACCCACAATTTAAGTCAGCCATTGCTGTTTGCCAGAATGTCATTAGTTATACAGTAAGCCATTAGACCAACTTGCACTTGCAGTTGCTGGTATCAATACAGTTGGTGGCTGCTGTGATGGAAACTGTTGACTCCAAATAACTTTAAGGATGCCATTTTGTAATTAGTCAGTAAAACCTGACTGCACAAAAGATATCATAATGCCCTGTTAAGAGATTGTTTAAGCCCACTTTGATGTTCTGCTAAAAATAATGCAGAGACCATTTAGTCCCATTCATGGTTCTAATGGAAAATATGTGGTCTGCGTTTTTGTTGTGCCTGAAAGTCCATTAGGGATAAACGCACGAACGCGACACCATGCTCCGTGTAAATGTCACTACGCCAGTCACTAACAGAGCACTGGAGTGGAATTCATTGTGCGGCATCGTGGTCCGAGATTCATCTGTTTCACACAAACAATAAGACAAAGTGCCTCTGCAGAATCTGCAGTGCACTTAGGGCCTCTCCTACAGTCATGGCTATCCAGGTACGGATCTATCTGAAAAGTGATCTAAAACAAAAAAGAAAAAAACCCAGGGTTACTGGCAACAGCATGTGTAACCTGATGAATGGCAAAGCCTATAATTTTCTCAGCCACATCCACTCCAAGCGAATTGATTTTTTTTTTCAACCACTGCAGTCCTTGTGTAGTCAGTTGGTTATTATGTCATCGCCGCTGAATTCAGTTATGACACTGTGTCGATGTCTGCGCGGTGAACCGTGCACACATTCACCCTGACTGATGACTTTTTGCATTTCGGTACAAATGCACCTAAAGCCAATCCGTTTAACTCGCCCGCTGCTCTCTGTGATGTCACCCCACGTGTCCCCCCCTCTGCTCAGCGAGCGAGACGTTCTCTGCTGCACGGCTTACACGTTCACACGGACAAGCAGCTTGAAAAGAGCTCAGAAATATCCTCAGAGCTGGGGTGCAATCACACGTTCAATGTGCGTTCCGGGAATGAACACAGCGGCAACATCATTTCTGCTGCTGCACATACTCTCGAGTCAATAACATAGTCAAGCTGCAATCAAACTCTCATCCCTAATCCAATTTAAAAACCCTGATATACTTTATGCCACCCACTCTGGGACTCGGGAAAATCAAGACAGATGTGCAGGTGTATCCTCAGGTGTAGCTGTGACCACTCAGATCGTCAGCTGCTGAGGCAGCCTTTGTGTCTTTTACAAACAGTCAGGTCTCTGGGCAAGCATGCAAGCAAATGAATGCAAATCTCTTGTAATGCAGTCACATTAAACACACTGAATTGCCTTAGCTACTATGCATTTTTATGTGCATTATTTCCTGCTGCACTTTATCATAAACATAGAACCATTTATTTTATATTGATACCTAAACAAAATCTCTAGTCACAACAAAAACAAGGCAACCAAAGTTTGTTTTTTTCCTAGCTCACAATTTTCTAGAGACAATTTTTTGGATCATGGTGAACCAACATGAATGTTCCACTAAAACCCCAATTGCAACAAATGACCCTGGTTTTTTCAGTTTCTCTTCCACAGAGACTCAGGCACACTACAGTAGCTGTCACAACATGAGATGTGAGCACATCGTCCTAAAAATGCTAAACAAAATGCTAAACAAACAAATCTGAAAGTTAGGTTACTCTGGCTGAAGAACATGCATTGGTCAAGCAAGTGTGCTCTCTTTAACCTCTGCTTCTGGGTAATGCGTTTTGTTTGCTCTAACCCCTCTTGAATTTGCGCTCAGCATGTGATTGAGAGTGAGAGAAATTTTACCCTTTCCCCCGCTTCCTGTCACATAAAACTTGTGTAGTCTCATAATGCAGTAAAACAGGCATTGCTCACAGCTCACCTTGAACAACGACATCCAGCACAAGCCAAACTCACCAAAATTTACAGCATCTCACAGTTAATGTTCTGGTATCAGTAAATTCTCTACCCAAAGCATTGCTATTGTCACACAGAGAATACACTAATCATGGTGACTATGCATTGGTTTAATGTGTCCGCTTCACTTTCAGGAGCTTAACACTGCATGCGAGTAATGCGGATTAGGGATTACCCACAGGACTTAATTCACTACCTGGTGAATGGGAAGTGTGAAGCGTACAGCACTGTCTTCTATTAGTTCAAGGTAAGAGGAGGCTATGCTTATTTTGTCACAGTATATACCACCAAGCCATGTGGTGTCCTCCTGCATCCAGCATTTTGAGGGTTAACCCACAGGTGTTCACAGATCAATTCCCCATGCACTCATGTTGAAACAGTACTCCTATGCATTTGCCTTTGTCTTGTCTGTGCACTTTGCTCGATACAGACACACAACTTGCATATCACTAAAAATCAAAGTGTCAAGACACAATGAAGGAAAGCCTAGAATACATTTAAAAACTGACAACAGTCATAGTATTATGTTTAAAGCACATAGTTCAACAGCTGATACTGATGTTTAACTATCCAAGCAATGGATATGGCTTATTCATAGCAGGAAGCTGATGAAGTGCTCAATACAACATACTTATAGTAAGTACCTGACCATCATGTCAGTGACGTAAAATGTTTTATTAGGATCCCTGGTAGTACAACGTGCACTGTTCTAAGCATGCCTGACATTCTGTGATGCTGGTCTAGAGAAATATACTCCCTTGGATGCTGATGAGCTGTCTGACACCTCTCACGCTGGGTGGGTCATCCGAACAAAAAAGCTGACTCAGTGCATGATAATTCATAAGTCTTTCAAACTCAGTGGGGAACTTCCACAAAGAGGAAGCAGCGCAAGCATCGGCAGACAGGGAGACTAGGGTGTCAGGCCGTTCCATCAGCTAAAATAAGAATGCAAACAGGTGGCCTGCTTTATGGCATTCCACAGACTCTCTGCCATTCCATTCTAAAAAAAAAAAAAGAACACCCCGGAAAACATGACGCTAAAGCACACGCTTTGCACTGTCAATGCTGATCTCTGGAGTGGCTTTCCTTTGTTTGATCTTTACAAGAAAAACACTATAGAACTACTGAATATGACATTATTAACATTAAAAATAACTCAATATCATCATAATATTGTACTTATAATCATAAGAAGTCATAATCTTACAATGGTGTGATCATTCTAATAATCACTTAAATATAATTTTTTACCTCTGATGGAACATACTCTTGCCTAGAATCATAAATTGTACAATATAAACTTGTTTCATTGCAAGAGCTGAACTTTCATCATTCCCGTTTAGTGACACATATTTTAATAATAATCAGATATTGTTTATCTGAGGCAAAATTGTAATGATTACTTCTTATACAGCAACCAAACAATCAAGTCCTCTTTGTTTGCTATTGTGCAATTGGCTATACATAACCTTTTTAGATTTTGAATACTAAACTGTTTTTTTTTTTTAAAACGTTACAGCCATCAAATCAAACAACATTATAATAAGCAAATGTATACACACAATGGGCAAACAATGACACAACAACACTAGTCTAACACTCTATAAGAAGCAATAGGCTGCTATTGGATTACTGGAAAGCCCTCTCCAATCCAAAGCACTTCCTGGGGAATTTTTTTCTTTCTTGCCAGTAATCCAATTAGACAGAGAAATCCAATAAGATTACACAGCATACAATGGATCTAAATTATTTAGGACAAATATACAAAATGTGTCACACTGTCATTTCTTTAATATCTATGCAGACTCTTTACAAATAAAAAAATATTAAAAAATTAAAATTTCTATGCTTCACTGATAAATAAAAGCAAATCTGGCACAGAAATATAGTTTGAAATATGCAATGTGGTTTACTGTCTTTCAAGGAATATTTTAGAGAAATATCAAATTTTGCTACATTCAGTAAAATTAATTACAAAATTACAAGTAATTACAAAAAGTAATCTAGAAGTCATTAATCATAACGTTTTCCATTAAAAAATAATGCTGCTCAAGTACATAAATGCATTGAGAGTCAGGCTTGATTCAATCTGGACCTCTTCCAGTTCCTTACTTGTAAGGATTTTTATTTATAATTTAGAAGGTTGCCTTCAAGTTTATTTAATGTATTTGAAAAAAAAATCATATTTTCCTCCGAATGGCTACAGCTACAGTATGTCTTTGGAAGAGAACAACTTGCAAGCATGAAGCCTATTGCAGATTTTATAGGAGACTAACGGCAATGAAGACAACTGTGAGAAGACTGGCCCTTGACTGAAGCAGAAGACAGTTAATTGTATTCTGCATGACAGTGTTCTTTAATCATTTTAATGAAACACCTTGGAGCAAATCTTAACAGCTGAGTGGGCTTACCTTGGTTAACCAAGCTTTGTTGCCTGTGGATATTATTTAATTACAGGATGATTTCATGAGCAAAAAGAGAAAGCATCTGCTCTCTTATTCTCTCACTCTGTGGTCTGCAAATTGAGCAGCTATGGGCTAATTTAGCTTCCAACGTCTCACTTTACAGGCAATTCTCTAATCAACTCATCAATGCAAAGAGACACTCTGACTCAATAAGTTAATAGCAACATGAAAATGAGATGAATTCTGCGCAGGAGGCGTGCACTCATAAGTATTTAAATGACATCATACCCTGATTCCTTTATTCTAATCAGAGTCAAATCTGGTCTGTTTTCAAAAACTACCTCGCCAGAGGAAACTGTAGGAAGTTTACCGTACACGATGGGTTGAATGCCCAGTGATGTTAATAAGCCCTGTGTACAAAGCTACATGACACTGTTTCATCACCAAGTCCAAGGAACGGTGAGAGAGGTCTACACTGAAACTTTGAGAAGTTGATATGCCTGAACTCAAAAGCAGGAGTCGCTCACACAAAAGCATTTTACATGAGTCGGAAACAGGCACATTATAATCAACAACATGCTGACATGAAAACACTTTGTGAAGGAAGTGGAACATAATGCCATAAAACACATCTCCAATGTATTCACAGCTAAGAAGCGGCGTCTTTCAGCTGCACCCAGCTGTTGATTCACAAAAACCTCTCCATACTGAGCTCACCCACAGCTACCCAGAAGAGCTTCCGTAGCAGGGATGCCTTCTGACAGTGGGTCCCAATCAATGCCCGTTCAGCAGAACACGGATCACGGAGGCTAGAGCGACAAACTCGCGTGTCCGAATAAGTGGGTCAAAGGAAATATTAGCGCAATGCAGCGACACCTTCCTCGGCTGCACTTTGGAGCGGGAAGGGAGGAATAAATGACAAACAAACAAACAAACAAACAAACAAACAAACGTTCTCCCGCTTACCCTGGCTACAACTTGCTTGGTTCTTGGCGACATCGGATGCTTGTCGAGCATACCGGAGCGAATCAGAGTCGAGCGCACGTGTGTGTGTTTGAGCCTGTGTGTGCGTGTGCGTGTCCTGGGACACTGCTCCCAGGACAGTCCCAGGGCTGGTGAAGGTGCTGCAGCTGGTGAGTGGTGATGCAGTGGGGCCAGAGGGGGGGGAGCGCCAGCTCTATTGAGTGGTTAACAGCCCTCCCCCTTGTAGTTTGCGGGCTGAGCGCTATGGCTGTCATCATTAATTAGCTGCCTGGGTGGGAGGACCATTTCTGTTTTTCCAGCCACAGTGACGTGTGCTGCTCCCAGCTCGGGCTGTGCCCTGGTGTTTTCCACTTCATTAGTGCATCTCCCCGGCCCTGGACAGCAGCTGGACACTGACCTCGGGGGCCCCGAGCGGCCCTCAGCACGCCAATTACTTATTCATAAACACCTTACCTTTTTACTGTCCGCTGCAATAACGCTGAGGGCGCAGGCAAATTGTCTCAGCGTCTCATGCTTGCTATTGCCATGACAGCTGATGCTACCCAATGTGCTTGTGTGACAAGGAACATGCTGTGACAGATGCCAATTAGCTGTATGAAAAAAGACGTTTGGAACAGACTAAAATTGAAATAAGGAGGCTTTAATTAAATAATGTCCAAAAAAGTTTGGAAAGTTCATCTTAAAAAAATTACAGCTTGTAATCATCTTTGTTCCATGGACTCAAGAGCAGACGGAGGGTACATTTGTAACACAAGAACAACTGAAAGACATTTTTCAAATGTTCTGGTCACATTCTCTCACAACAAATAAACTGTTACAGGTTTCAGTAACAGAGTTGGCAAAAAACTAATAAAATTTTTTATGGAGATAAAATGTTTGTCAGTGCATTATGACTAAGGTTCTTTGCCTCTAGATGAGATGAAAAACTGCACTTTTAAATACCCCTCCATGGTTCTGTTGAAAAATTGCACAATCATAGGTAAAACACAAAAAGGAGCTATGAATGTGTTTACTTATTCATTCATTCATTCTGTCATTCATTAAATCGTTCATATTTGTAAATAACACATCTACTTAGGCACCTAGGTGTGTACATAGTTGAAGCTCAAATAATAAACACCGCAAACACTGCAGCACCAAATATTTCACACAGACTCAGGCTAGGTTCAGTGGCTCGCTGTTGAACTTCAGTTCAAACTACCTCCACATAAATAAGAAAAACCTGTTTCAAGCAGCTTATGTAACTTAAGTACAATGAATTGCTTGGTTGTTTCCCAATCAAACCAGAAATGTGGAACAATGAATCCACAATGCCATCAGAACCCATTTTCATTGGCAGCATTGCAGGAAGTTAACATCTCAGTCCTGGACTATGCGGTCATGTTCAAGCCCTGACTAGGACTGGTGGTAAATCTCATGCCATTGGGTTGTCCATTTCAATAAAAGATCAGTGTGAACTTTGTGTGTGTGTGTGTGTGTGGGGGGGTATGAATATGTGTGTATGAACACGTATGTAAGACACAGAGAGAGAGAGTGAGTTAGTGTGATTGCTCCTTGTTTGTCTGTGATGATTGCTTCTTGGTAAGGAGATTTAAAGGGCTTGAATCAATCCAGGATTTACACAGAAGGAGACAATTGCCATGCCTTCTCTGTAACTAACAGCTCATATTTTCAGTTACATACCTTGCACTGAAGGTAAAGAGTGTAATTGTTTCCAATGAAGTGTCCATACATTAAACACTAAATAACCATAAAACCTTTTCCATTATTAAGGTTTGATTAAAATGGAGGAAGCTGAAAAAAACAATGTCAAGATTAGTGCTATCTCTACATTTGGACAGCAATGTCAGATTGCTATTGCAAATTGAATCACTGCTGATATGAACATTCACTTTTTAATCAATTTGAGTAAAGATTTGGTTTATCTTTAGCATCATTCAGAAGGTTTGATTTAGTAGTTACAACCAAATGAAGGTACTGCTCAGCCAAAGATTAGTCAATGGTTGTAAAATATATGTTATTCATACATTTCAAACAATATTCAATTACTGTTATTCAAAGCATTTTTAAATGTACCATTGAAACTCCAATTTCCAGCAATACAAGTTTGTAAAAAGCCGTATTCAATCTGAATATGACCTTTATTGCAGATGAATTCTTATACATAGACTTATACCTGAATAAGGGATGTGAGCATATATTCAAGCATGGATAAAGACAATACTTGAGCTGTTATTTTCAAAAGTAGATTAAAAAATAACTGACTTCAGTACTATCACACTACCACAAATAAATGAAATGGAATGCAAAAATCTTACATAATCTATATAATATCATGCGCTTAAGTATATGTAACAGGATAATTAGTACAGTGCTAAATGACTGTTTTAGCCCTGCTTTCTGGCACTGAAAAAAAGCTGTCAGAATGCCAGGACAAAGGCATAGAATTATCATGGCTGAAACATCACACCTTCAACACCTACTGTAAGGTGACACCTTACATGCTCACTGAACAAAGCAGTAGAACGTTACCTTAGCAGGAGAGGCTTGCACACTGTATTCCCAATTGCACACAGCGCACCATGTGAACAGAGAGCAGCATGCTTAAAGGCACAGTAGCTCCATCACTGAGCAACATTTATCCTATCTCAATTATCCAGCTGCTGTCCTCAAATAAGGTGCGCTCTGCATATCCGTGTGGGTTGCTCACAGGGCCTGGACACACAGGGATGCCTGTGTGAGCTTGTGTCACAGAGAAAGACGACACTTCTCCATCTGTCCCCCGATCATGTTTCACACGGAGAAGCTCAGAACCTGGCTACACCCTGGCCTCTCTGCCAGTGCAATAGAGTTTAAAAGCCCCATGACGAGAGGTATGGGGTTAGCGCGATGTGCTGCACAAAATATAAACCAACGCAAACAGTCAGGCTACCAGTGACCTTCTCACTATGTTTAATAAATACACTTCAACATCAGCAAATTCCAAAAAGAGTTTTTATGTGTAACAAAACTTCACATATCGCATGCCAGGACTAAGCAACCATGCAACAATGGACTAAATGACAGAAGAGGCTGTATTTTCTCCAAACTGTCAAAATGGTTACCCATGACATACAAAGACAAAGCACCACAGCTTCCACACAAGGCAGAGAACTTCGTGGCAATGATGCTCAAGTGAACCTCTGTATAATTCCACACATACCTGCTTAAAGTCTCCCTCTGTAGTGTACCAGAGGTAAATGGAGCTTCCATTACTGCTTCACTTGTCAATCTCATACGATTGCTGAGGGCATACAGTACAATACAGTATGTCGGGTGCCTCCAGCATGCAAAGTCAAAGTGAACTTCATTAGTGTGCCACTCTACACAGCACACAGACCACCCCTCACCGCAACAGATGGTGCTCTGCTCTGTCTTCGCTCACAGTGCATTCACGCAGCTGGCAGAAAACCCCGGCAGAAGCAGGAGGAGGCCTTACCTTGGCTTTCTTAGGCATGCTGGTTCCGCTGACTGCGGGGTGGCCCCAGTCCTGCGGCTCCGCGGCTCCGCGGCTCTAATGAATTATGCAGAGTCCCAGCTTTCTGTTCAGAGCCAGGTGAAAGTAAATACAGATGATGCCACACGGTGCGCCTGGACACGCCCGCCAGGTGCCGCCAGCTGCACTCCCCTTGCTCCGAGAGGCGGACGGAGACATCAGTGCCATTGCTTTTGAAGGACTTGGGTCAGGCCACAGCCTGGCTGAATATCTGTGAGGGGCCCAAGCCGCATTGAACACAGAGCAGCACTGTTATACCGGCACAACTCTGCAAACACTCACCTCCTGGAGTACTGATGCTTCGTCTGATTCAGGTAGGTGAGGCTTCATCTGACCCAGCTGAGTGGGGCTTCATCTGACACAGCTGAATGCTGTCGCTGTATCACACTATACGGGCTACAGGCCTGTTTGCTGCAGTGAAACTGCGAAGGAAAAGTAGGCCACTCACATCAACCGGACGACTATGGCCTTAGATGTTTATCCAGTTAGCCTTCAAGCCTTCAAACGCACTTGAATATTGTTTATTACCAAAGTCAATCAAAAATAAATAAAATGTCCGCAAAGGAAAATGTGAGCTTGGTGAATTTTGTATTGCTCACAGGTTATTACATAAATAGCATTCGTGGGCTAAAACAACATATTTCGGATGATACATTACTTGTAACACATGTCAAAAACTACATTATATCATTTATATCACCCCGACCTACCCACAAATCTTTTTTTTTCCACTTAAACTACAGTTAACCCGGTAAGCTCCCGCAGCATGTTCCAACATTAACAAACACGTAATCACAGAACCTGTCAGTGCATCCCGCTCTCGGCCTGTATCACTGTTCGGCAGGGTGTGCCAGCAGGAAA